>JALLAS010001133.1:0-10215 GCA_036939415.1 Detonula confervacea
ACGTAACACGATAGTCAGCTCTACCTTAGAGCTGCTGTTACGGATGTGACTAGCAAAGTTGTCTTTTTGATCTAAACCTGCTTATCAACTTTGACGAGTTCACGTATTTCACAACTGACTCTGAGGTAGAGTATGTACCCATGGTGCTATTAGCCAACTCTCTATGAATCTTGTAGCAGAGGATATAGACGAAGAAGGCAGCAAAGTGTTTTGACAATATTTGTCTGAGCTGTTATATACTTGTAGAATTTACCCTTTAACAGCAAAATCATCATCACTATCAGCAGAGGGAAGGTGCATAGTCTACAGAACAAACTCATCCAAATAAACGACTCAATTCATCAGGATTGATGAAAACATAGCATGATCTGCAACAAAAATGATAGTAATAGAGCTGCAGCTAACATAATCACACCAAGGTTCCTGCTGGCTAATAAAATGTAGCAAGACCCACAACCAAGTCCACCAAACTAAGTCAAAACCACCGGGTTTTGTCTTGCAGTATTATTGCGTACGATCTGAGCCTCTGTACGGGTTTCCTTTGTGTTCCGTTTGGAGCAACCACAAGTCAGATACTCTATACCATTATCATTCACATGTTTGCAATGAACACAAAAGTGAACATAAGGACTATGGTTCTGACATGTCACCATGTTGCAACCGTCTTCTATAGGTACAATATTGGAACATTTGGGACAACGCACATCTCCATTGATGATGTCTTCTCTTTTTACCATTTTCTATACAGCATTGGCAACTTTACCCTGGGTGAGAATTGTTGAGCCGTTTGTCTCCTGATTTTCAGAGACAGACATGTCTTCCTCTTCCTCTTTCTCCCCCTCCTTCCTTTCTTGTTTAACTTTTACCATTACATTGTCTTGCTCATAAGGATCAGGGTCTTTGTTCCCTTGTTCAATTTCGGTACGGGAGCGCTTAGTTGGGGGGGCTCTTTCCCTCCATTGCCAAGCCCACAGTTGCTATTGGTTCCATGAGATTATCCTAAGGTAATACGATCTTCTCATCTTTCCTTTCAAATGAGTGTTCAAGCTGCGTCAAGGGAGATTATATAGCTGCTTTCAATGAAGAAATCTCTTGATCTTTGGACGCAATTATCTCATATTGCATAGCCATCTCTGCATTGGCTGCTTTCAACATTGCAATCTCTTGATCTTTTGACTCAATCACTGTATCTTTCCTTGCAATGAAGTCCACAAACTTCTCCAATTATGACTTTTGGACAATGTCTGTATTTCTATTAGTTTCTTTCCTTGCAATATCCTCATTCTCAAAAGCATCTTTTTCTGAAAGTCTGCCTCCTTGTTGGAAATTTCGTCATCCTTAGACAAGATGGTGTCATCTATCATTGAAATGACATCCACAAGCAGTTGTAAGACTGACTTTTGAACATTGTATGTATTCCTATCAGGATTTACAAGAATAAATTCAATCTCATCCTCCGCTCACGTGCTGATGTTATTCTCACTCAAACCCATGTACTCAATGGTTCCGTTGAATCGAAGAACATCAAACAAAGCTTTGGCTCTCTTGTCACTAATGTTGTTATTTTCCAACTGTATTTTACAAACGCCTTTATTCACCAATAATTAAGCAGCCAGACTTCTAGCGCCGCTATCGCCAATCTTATTATTGGCTAAAATAATATTCTCGAGCGAACAATTGTCCACCAAAGCACCATCAATGCTCTTGGCAACCTCGTCACCAATCGTTTCTGCTTAAGTCAAATACTTCGAGGGTTTGATTGACTTTGAGAGCAGCTACAAGCCTTTTCACCCATTCATCACCAATCTTGGTACTGACGAGGTCAAGATGCCAAAGAGTGCAATTATTTGCGAGGGCATTGACAAATTTCCCATCAGCGAGGGTGATTTGATTGTCATACAAATATAGTTGCCATAGAACCTTGCTATCTTGGAGGAGTTCAATTATCACATCTAAGTCCTTATCATGCGAACACATCGTCCTTTGACACATAAGAAAAGCAAACTTCAGCGATCTATTCACCATTGAATATCAAATTGGCATTCCCAGTTCACCAATGTTGCCCTTGCTGTTGCATGACTTATGTGGAGCTTTGTGGTTGTAGATCATTGAGATTTCGATGTGATTTTCATTCGACAATGCTGTATTTTTTGTGTGAAATTTTCATTTTTGTACTATTCCTTAGTACATTATGATGGCACTGTAATCATGACCTTTAGCACCTGACAGATGTTCTGTGCCATGGCCAGAATAATATTTACATTGACTAGAGAGAATAATATCACGGGTAGCCTTATTCCAATGCGATGCTGTCTTTGCAATATTTGATAGATGCTACGCCAATAGAACTCAGGCGGTACATGATGTAGTATAGTATAGTGATTACCTGGTGAATACAAAACTCAAGAGCCGAAGATTCCCTGGTTAACTTCTGGCGAGAGCCATCTCTGGAGGAAGTGTCTTGTCATAGATAATATGGGCACCAATAGTTGAACATTCCTATATCTTTATCATCAAAAGAGAGCATTGATGATGGGTTAGCTTTAGAACGCATTAGTGCCAACCATGTATCTATTATACCTTGTATGTTCCCATGGAGGTTGCGGATACTAGTGTCTCTTTCTAAGCTTCTTGCAACAATAATATGATTCAATCATCAGTATAACTCCTACTAAGCAATTCCAATTTCTTTCTATTATTCCGCGTGCCTGAACTATTATTCTTGCTGTATGCAACCATTCTACTTCATTCGACAATCACTTTTTCTTTCTTGCCGGAAGAAGATTGGTGTGTCAAAACATTAGATTGGGGCTTTGTTCAAGTGCTAATTATTTGATACCTTAGGTGTGCCAAACAATAGCTAGCACTGAGGCAGTCACTGTGTTGTCTGCAATTGCTCCCAGAAAAGCCAGGTGGTATTAATTGATTTCAAAATTAGAGTAGGAAGACGTTTCATAGCCACGCTATTATTGTACAGAGCATCAATAGATCCATCGCCTCTGCATACTCTCTTCGTGATACTTGCTATGTATCGCTTTTGATCATAGCCATGCGAGCAGCGAAATGCTTCAGACTGCAGGGCATGTTTCGTCGTGCCTTCTGTGGTCTTATTGAACAGAGCATGGTTTCATAGCCACCACGCCATTGTTTTGATCAAATGGCATCATGGTTCAGTACTGATCATGAAGGAGTACTGTTGTGGAATGTGCATGCGGCTGTCATTTTGCAATAGCCAAATCACTCGAGATCGTTCGTAGGACATGGATCAAACAATGTTGAACTTACCAATGATTTTGATATTGTGAATGTTTTCGCATCGTGCTGCTAGTTGCTTCAAATGTCATCCTTCAGAGGCAAAGCGTCATGTGCTAATACTGACATGTATACAAGAATGTCGAATTAGCGCGCATCCGTAGGATTCGTCATCTGATGCTCCTTATTCGGACATGACCAAATCATTCTTCCATTGACGTATCGGATGCATTATGCAAATTTTGCAGAAGTAATGGCTGTCACAATGCTTTGGTGGTTTTCATCTTGCTCACAACAACACACCATTTTCCAGTGTAGATGGCGATATATAGCAGAGGTACAACCACCTATTTCTCTGGGTATGCTTCACGCCTATGCACATCATCATTTTTATCAATTTCAAGTATTAATTCTTTGTCAGACAGCACAATCATTGACATAATATTTGGAAAGGTGTACCATACTATCTTGATAGATAGATAAATCTAGATTTCCCTCTGCAACTGTCTCAGAAGACTTGCTAAAAAAATGTACAACGCAGACAACATGATACAACCCAGAAGCATCTCATCATCATTTGAGACTTGATAAACAATGCTATTGCTAGTACCTACTCTTATAGAATGCTTCCGCCTCACCAACTGGCACCCTCGTCAAATTCAAATACACATTCTCATAATCACTTTCATAAAACTTGTCCACCCTCCGCTCCATTCCTTTGGAAGTGTAATATTGAAACAAACGACCCGACGTATTCGAAGCGTGATTCACGGTGGACTTGGACGTAAATATCGATTCATTGCGATGCGTGCCCCATCCGGAGGCACCGTACGTTTCCCACGCATGGGGGTGCAGTCGGTCCAATAATTGTCGTATATCGCGTTGAGCGGTTTCCAAATGGCCAACAAAGTTGAGACTATTGTAGAACTTTGGTTCCATCTGCCATAGAGACAATGGAGACCAGTGTATATCGAATTCTCTGGGAGACTTGCGCAAATCGTTGGGGGTGAACTTCTCTCTAAATCGTACGCGAGACCGCCAACGTTCCCACATCTTAGTGTCAGTGCTGAATTTGGTAGGGCGGTTTTTTATGGCATCCAAGAATCCCTCGAACGTCAAGGTATGATTGAAACACAAGACTTTCCAATTGGCATCCATCTCTCCGGCAATTTTCTGGCGGCAATTCTTCAATTGCGCCGGCGCATAAACATTCTGCGTTAAATTCCTCAAACTTTTAAATGTTCCTGCTATTGCCTGTCGGATGTAGTCTGATGCCATTACTTCCACTTGCGATCGAAACATGAGGTAGGCCGATAGCATGTGCTCCTTCGGATCTCTTACAAACATTGCCCGCGTCCATTCATTGCTGGTCATCATTTCATTTACCTTTTGCAATGAGTATTGGGATGTGTAATTTAGGCCATTGGCCGGCCAGCTGTGGGGTAGACCAACCTTGTTCCATTTGTGACCATGATAATTGTCTTCGTAGCCCATCATTTGTCTCATTAGCTGTTTTAATACCTGGATAGGTCGGTTATGTTAAATAAAGTGTATTCAGATACTTTTAACCAGTAAAGCTCATACCATTTAAACCAATACATACTGAAATCAAAACATTTCACAGCCAAATGATATGGTAAAGCAACTTAAACAACTCACAGTTGATGCAACTTTCGGATTTGCGATTAAGACGAGCTTATACCTCTCGAACACAATTGGCGTCGTACCTTCATGGAAATTTAAAAGGGTAGAATCTGTCGATTGCACGAATGATGACGTGATATTATCGATGATCCGATTGTAGGTGTCTATCAATTTCGTGATATTTTTCTTCGTCTTGGAAGCAACAATGGCTCCAGCGAAAGTACTATTGCTGACAGTTTCAGTTGCTGATGTCCGAACGACGAGTAGCGGCCTTTTTCTTGTTTTGGAAGTAATGATTCTGGTTGTATTGGAATTATTTTTGCTGGTAGTTGTTGTCCAATTTCGCCCATGATGATGCTGGTTGGAATTAGCATTATTCAATGGTAGTTTGATGGCATTGATGGCTCTATCCTCTATCCTTCATGTAACTACTAATTTCTGATGCTGGCTGGACCTGGTCCGACGTCATTGCAAGCTGCAGCTGCAGCATCCACTTGATCCTTTCATGAACCGATGAATATTGCACGGACAACACTGCCAAAACTATGACCCCGATGGTCCTCTCAACCTTCCACCTTCGCATCCAACCTTATCACCTTATCCTCCGTCTATCACTTCTTATTCCTCCTCGTGACAGCTCGTGACTATTGCAATAATTATGTATTGTGATTCGTCTCAAAAGAAGTTGTGGATTGGAAATCCCCATATTGTATGGAATATTGAAGGGATTATTTTGACCGAGGTTGCGCGGAATCGTTGCTATCTAATATTGTAGTGCGGGTACAATAATGGACAATGCTGTTACATTTTGTCTACTGATGCCTGCGACAATGGCAAGGGCTAAGTGGAGATTCCGGCGGACGCCTCCGGACAATGAGTTGGTGGACGACAGATATGCGGTTTCCGCCGTCAAACCGTTCCCGAGGAACTAGTTTCTGAAAGGGAAAAACCATATTGATTGGTATTTTTTCGCCAATCACCCCCAACCAATTTACCGAACCAACCAAGAATGCCCCCCCCCCATTCATAGAAATTCTACTACTAGGAATGCTACTGCTCACAGTTCCAGGCGTCCACACGTCCATTTTAAATTTGAGATCCTCAGAATGGAGATTCAAAGTGCCCAAGCGAAATATGATATGTGTTCAAAGGCACATGAGGATAGAAATTCAAATAAGATATGCCTTGGCTGCAGATTTGGCTGAAAAAACAGTCTAGAGAGAGATGATCATGCATACATGAACATACTCTTATTCTAATACAATATTAAAAAGCATGTCCAGTTCTCCGCAAGGATTTAATACACTTGAATTTTTGCATACACCTTCATAATTATGTCTGTATCACACACATCGTCATTGATACCGGAATCCAAAAGTTTGGCTGTCCATGTCAATTTTTGAAGACAATATGGTGATGTAGTCAAAGTCTTCATGCAGTTTATTGTACAGTTGAAACAACCAGTCATGTCAGATTGAAAGAGCAAAGTGAAATAGGATATGTGCAAAGGCACATAAGAAGTGGAGAAAATTCAAACAAGATCTCACATGGCAATGCAGATCTGACTGGCAAAAGTTAAATTCAACTTGAAAAAGACGATCTAGAGACAATCATACAAATATACATCTATTATTCTATTATACACTATTAAAATGCCATGCCTAGTTCCGCAACGATTCAATACACGCATATTTCTGTCTACACCTTCCTACTTGCATCCGTATCCTAAGTATCGGGCAGTGGTACCGGAATCCAACACTGTGCAGCTTCCCACACCATTATTTGAAGTTGATACGGTGATGTAATCAAAGTCTTCATGTAGGTGTTACAAGCACCAAATGATTCCTTTGGGATGTGACTCCATTCCTACTTCTAGCGCCCTCTTCCAACTATACAACTCTCACTTTCCAAACAGTGGTGCACATCCAACATAGGTCATGCAATGCTGATGTGGATCATTCACGCAATTCTTATTGCTGTTGTCGATGTTTTCATTGTCCTCCTCCTCCCCTTCATGCTCGAACTTGGGTACCAAAATGGGCTCGTCCATAATGTCCCCCCCCCCGCCAACGGCTCTTCTACAGTCATTCCCACCGTTCCATCGCCGGGATAGGAAGCGAATGCTCCCTCCGGTAGCGACTCAGCATTTGTTTCGCTGGACTCCATGCCATAGTGCCCGGCGTCTCCCATGGCATTTGCATCTTTGGAGCCTTCGACGACGTAAACAAAGTCTTCTTCGCCGGGGATTTCCATGTGGGCCAATTGGGGATCTGTGTCCAGCCTTCTCGTTCTTCTTCGGAGCCCAGGTTGTTGCGGTGGCGTTTGCTGTTGCTCTTGTTGTGTCTGTATTTGTTGAGTCTGCGTTTGCCCTGCATGTTCCAGCTGCATTTGATGCAATTGCAACATTTGCCGTGACTGCGGCCGACTCAACTGCCGTTCCCCAAACCCCGTACCCTCCGCCGGAGTGGGCTTATCTGTCAGCATGCCCATATTATTGCTCGCATTCGTCGATGGCAACGCGGTAGGTTCGCTCCCATCAGAAGCTGGAGCGTCCCCATCATAGATGGAGCTTGCGGCATTTTTTGCGGTGGAATTGTTCACCAGCATGTGTTCGTCACCGGGGACGGAGATGACCTCCACGAAGCCGTTGACGATGAGCGCATCTTGCATTCCGGGACTGTCGGCGCCGTTGTTGCTCGTGGGATGCATCGTTGCCTCCTCTTCTTCTTCCTCTTTCTCCTCCTCATCGTCTCTGGAGAAGCAGCACTCCTTCTCGCGACAAAGCGCTGCGCACTCCCCATCGCCGCCGTCCGAATCATCGCCCGTCGTCCTCAATTTACCGCAGCTATGATTGACCCACTCTGCCAATTCCAACTTTTCCCCGTCGCTCATATCATTCACCTCCTCCTGGACTGGAGGCTTGCGCGGTAATAATACGGACGTGCCAATGGAAGAGCATTGATTGTAGTAATGCACGCACATGTCGGGAAAATCATGAAAGCAGCTGTGTATGGTGCTACCCAGTTGTTGCGTGTAAGTGTGTCTATTTTTGAAACTGTTGGTTTGAAGAGTGCTGCTGCCGCCGCCGCCGGGGTTGTTGTTGCCGACGAGCTTCCATACTTCATAAGGTTTGTTTTCCGCAACTAGGCAGCATTGAGAGGGGAGGCATGCCGATATGCACTTTTCGTACCCGCCGGGGAGGGATGTGGCGGAGGGACTGCAGAGCGGACGAAGGTTGTAGGGAGGAGGCTTGAGCTTGTATCCCTGGGGCACGGTGGGTGGACTGACGCTGCTGCTTTGAGCTGGTGGAGCGGAGCCATTGTCCACATCCATTGCACCATCATTGACACCAGACTCTTCATTGCCACCAATTGGACTCGGCTTTGACATCTGCTCCATAACAACACTATCATTATGAACAGCCTTATTTGAAGCCTCCTCAACCATTACCCCACCACCGCCACTCGAAGAATCGCCCATGATAACCCCACTACTCTCACCCTTATTACCCTCGTACGCCAACCCACCCAGCTGAGCGCTCTCCCCCCGCTCCTCCGCGTCCAACCACAATGGAATCATCACCACCAACGCCCCGATCGTCGCCGCCATTCCCATCGAGATGAATATGCACATTGCCGTCAATTTCGCATGGCTTCTTAAACATTCTTGAATGGAATTGACGCAGTTTCCTCCTCGGCCGTAGTAGGAATGCGGGGGTGGGGGGCCTCCGTTGGGGTTATGGAGCATGTGTGGCATGACGCCGGAATTGGAGCGCATAATTGCGGCCCTCCCGGAGACGGTACGGAATAATCTCACGGGAAGAGATTCTTCGCTTCCGTCTTGGGAGCCGTTGTTATCGTACCCGCTAAATCTCGATTCTGCATCAACGGAAGCATTCATAGCTTCGTCAATGTTTTGGAGGTGCTGTACGTCCTTGGAGCTGCTCCACAAACTTTCGAACATCCACGAATTACGCCTGTTCTGGTTGGATTTGCCGAGGGTTGGCATTTGCAGGTCGTTGCTGTTCAACGACCGATTCGGCCCCTGGCTTGGATCACGCGTGGGAGAACTTTTGAAGGGTTTGCGATTGCTGAGCGTGTCTCTCAATCCCGCCCTCGAAATCGGAGACGAACTTCCATCGGATGTGGATTCTTCGTCTTCGATGATAATGGCCGAGTGGGCCCTATTATTGTCGACCCCCCCGGCTCTTCGTGCGCCCCTGCCGCCACCTTGCCTGCCTCCATTATTCGCGGAGCCGTTGGTCGAGCTGCCAATACTACCGCCTCGACCGCTTCTAGCGGAATCGACCGATCGATCCATCCTCGAACTGCGGAGCCCGCCGCCGGCGGCATCGGCGGAGGAGTTGGAACCGGTGGAGGCGCGCAATATATCGTCCAGGTGAGGCATGTCGACGTGATCCGCTTCTTGCAGGCTGGAGGTCTTATTCTTTCGGGAGGAAATACCGTGTCGGATGCTTCGTCTATTCCCGCGACCGCCGGAAGCAGCGCCGTTCGGACCATGGCTCGTGCCTCCGGTCCTGCTGCCGTCCGATCCGGTCCTGCTCGAGGAGGCGACGCTCTGCGCGCTGATCTGACCACCATCGTACATCATCGCGGCCTCCCCTCCCATGATGCCGCCGCCCAAACCGCTCTCGCCCGAGGCATCCCGCAAGGAGGCATTCAAATTGTCCTTCAAATGTTTGGAAAAGAAATCGAGGGAGTCGATCGATTGGTCGTCGGAGAAATTCGGCATGTCGAGCGTGTCGGCTGCTGCTTGGGAAGTTCTGTAACGTCGCGACGAGGAGGAGGAAGAGTTACCCTCGTGATTGTTGCTGTTGTTGTTGCTGTTGTTGGATTTGGATGGCTTCATCGTAATGTTTAGTGGGATGTAGATAACGAAGTAATCACTTAATCAGATGAGCAAAATGATCTCTATCGGTGAGAAAAGCTGCGCGAGAGCTACGCGGATAAGAATGGTTGTATAGGGTTGTATGGTCATTCACAGTCCGCTCGTCATGTAATGGTAATTAATGGTCAATGATGTAGAGTAAGAGGTAAGAGTTGTTGCGAGCGATGTATGGTAGCCTATGGTATTAATTGTAGCGTCGTGTAACATAATAATAATAATAATATGCGCAATTGCTTCAGGGGCAAAAGGCTGCTAGGAGTAGTGACTAACTGTGACTAACATACTGCCTACCTGAGCGCCGCTATGATATGGTAGCTGTGCAGCTCTGTGCAGGATGGATGCAGGATGGCTTGTTTCAGCAAGATCCCGTATGGTGGGTACGTATCGTACGTACGTATTAATAGCGCGGTA
>JALLAS010001134.1:0-11511 GCA_036939415.1 Detonula confervacea
GGTCCGTGCGATTCTTTTTTATCTTCGTAAGCGGAAAGAGGCTCAAATTCACACCTCTATTCAAGAAGCCGCATGGTAATATTCAAAATGAAGAATCATTTGAATCCTTTTGCCATTATATTATTATTCTGTGGCGTTGTGCGTGAGAGATCAGTTGCCTTGCCAATCGATGGAGAGCTGGCAAGTTGCGGATTTTTTATTGCTTATTTTTAGGTGGAGGCATGAAGATGTATTGCTTTGAATGGGCTTGATGCTTGTTTTTTGATACCAAGATGAACATACATGAATTATTGCTGAAATAAAGAGAAAGAACTCAAATAGCGATAATTCTTCTATTTCATTTCTATGAGACGATACTTACGTTCCTTTGGCGAGAACAAAGCGTAGAACGACAGTCCGAACATGCAAATTTAGTTACTGAGGTACCAGATGAGTTCATCTTTTTTTTCAGTAGCCGGTCTGGCATGCGCCCAACCCCTCTGAAGGCATTACAGGGGAGTACCTCGACTTGTCCCACCTGGGTGGGACAATCATTCTTAGGCCTAGCCTTAGTTCAGGGGTGGGACAAATCAAAAATCTTTGGCGCCATCACGAATTTGCAAGGAGTGTGGCTGCTTCGTTACAGCCTTCATATCAATCTATGCTGGAACTCATATGTGGGGCTGTTATGTTTGTGTTACAAGCGGGCGTGAACTGAAATTACAGCTACTTCTACATTAAGCCCATTAGTACGTGTCCACTTGATGATCATTGCTATACTCACCGTCATCATGGTAGGTCATTGTCAGTAGCTGCGCATTGTAAATGACCAAAAGCGGGACAAATCTCAAAACTAGCCTCATGGGCAAAACACATAGTTTTCAGGCCGGATCTACTTGCTTCCTTGCGATAGGATTTGTGGCAAGATCTTCCTCAATCCTCGTAGGATAGTACCTACTCCTATGTAGAGAAAGGGTTCTCATTTGTGTCATATCTGACTTCATCAGCAATCATTAGTGGGAGGTTGTTGGCCTAATACTCACTCAACGCACAACATCGAGTACATTACAACCATGTCAAAGAAGCGACAACCAAGTCTCCTATAGACTTCTGCTTCAACAATAATAAAGCACCACCAATAATCAATCCTGTTAAGGACAAATCCACAGCCACCTTCATCACTATGATTCAGACCTTCTGTTCCATTGGCTCCTATCAATTTGCCGATCTGATGACGCACAAGACAACTAGTGCTAGCAGCACGGCGGCATTTCATGGCACTTTCTACCATTCAACTTCCGCCTCCGACCTTGCCGACAAAGACAAAGCCACTTCACTTCTCAGCCTAGAAACCCATCGCCATGACAACAACATCTACTGCTGCTGATGTTCTTGGCGCCTTCCTTACCGCAATCCACCAGGGCGGCCGTGACTCTTTCTGGTGGGGCGTCATTGTGCATGATAAGGACAAAATCTGCAATCTACCCGACGAAATGGAACCTTCCGATCGAAAGCAACGAACAATAGAGCTGCATAAAATCCATGCAACCTCCCTCCAGAAATTAAGCAGCCTACCAGACGCCGAGTACCACAGCCTTCTCACCGATTGTGGCATCATCACATCCAAGCGTGGTCGATACGGCGTATCAACCAACATCATGGCCGACAAACTACGCATCTTCCTTTGCAAATATCAAATCAATGATTATGAATTGGAACGATCCCAAGCACCAGGATCATGCCAAAATTCATATTATTTGCGGCTGGGCAGCAAGCAGGTTGATTACTATCCAAGTGTGTCTGAGCAAATCAATAGTGGGTCGTTTGATCATGGGCCTCCACGATATCACCATATTAATTCTGCCCAGCGAGATTTACGAATGGCAATTCGTGGAAATGCACATGCTGCAACTGCGATGGATGTAGAGAGTGATGATGGCAGTGATGATGGCAGTGATACTGATGACGTGCCCAGTGATACAGGGACTGCATCAACTGACGAAAATGAAAGCAACAATCTCCTAGAAGCTCCGGCAACCGAGTACCCAATAATGCATAATCTAGGCATTAATATTGATTTATCAATTAGTCTCAATGCCAACTATGTTAAATCTCTCTTAGGAGAGCTTCTTTCATTGCAACTTGAGCATTCTACGGAGGATAGAAAAGCAACAAATGAGTACTTCCGGTACAAAAGCGTACACACAGTGTACGCTGTCTCGCTCATGCCGCATGCCACAGAAGATGCGTACAAAAGGTACCATCGCAAAGCGCCATACATCCAAGAACTGATCGATGTCATGGTTAAAAACCAATCAGCTGATGTTGGGCCAATCAGGCTTGCGACGTACCTTGCAACGAACCACGAGAAGTTGTACGTTGATGTTGCTATGCAAAAAGGGCTAGCAATAACCGGTATAATGGATGAGGTTGAATCTGCGGCGATGTGGAGAGATGCTCGAGTGCTTGATAATCAAGCACGTACCATTCTCCGCCATCTTCGTTATAAGTTCGAAAGCAAGATCACGGTACCATTCAGCAAACAGTTCAATCTGCTTGAAGGCTACACAGAGCCGAAAGTGAAGGTTTTCGAACACCACGTGAATGGCGAGAAGTATCCGGAGATGGTACATGTTCAGTACCAGGACGTGGCACAGGAGTTGAAACTATGCGTGGAAGAGCTTCTCGATGAACATGCAGTTAAGCCTGGTGCTGTGTGTAAGATTCGCATGGTCATTGGGGGTGATCATGGGCAGGGCGCGTTTAGGCTGTGCTTTCGTGTTGTCATCAACTTGAAGAATAAAAAGAAACCGATTCATAAGATCAAGGCTGTAGCAGAAGTGTACAGCTCCAAAGAAGAGGGCATAGTTCTCGAGAGGTCGATTATGCCCTGGTTGAAGGAAGACATGGAGAAGATCGCCCAATCAGCATTGAAGATCTCGATTGATGAGAACCCTAACACTGTGCAAGATAATGCTCAGGCCACGCAAGCAACTAATGAGAACCAAGACGATTCAGTCATCTATGATGACAGAGGCTGTGTTGTCTGTGACTACAGTGAGAAAACATCACCATTACAAGACTCAGAAGGAACAGGTTCAGACGATTTGGCTAATACGAATATTATCTCTAATATTGAGATATTTATTACAGGGGATATGAGTTTCTATAGCTACATTCTCGGAAAAGATGGAGCATCATCACAGTATTGTCCATACTGCCCACTGACCAAGGAAGAGTGGACTCCAATATGCCATGAAAAAGCTGAAGGTTGGACCGTGCAGAGTTTGACCGCCATGGCAAATGATTCCACCAAGTCAGGCACACAAAAGAAGGGAGTCAAATGCTGTCACAAATTGCCTTGCGTACCCGTACTCAACATTACTCCTTCACTAACTCATTGGGGCCTTGGTGTTGATAACGATGGTATTAATTTATTTGCTGATCGAGTTGAATGGACCATCATTGCAATCCCACCGTCCGAGGAAGCAAAGCGAGCAAGGTGGCGGGAATTGGTGGCTATAATTTTAGCGGCAAGGCAAGCGGTGAATAATTACAATGCTTCAACCGAAGGCAAAAATCTAACAACTCTTGAGGCCAAAAACAAACTTACTCAGGGTGTTATGTCGAATCTGGAAACAGATCAGCTCAAGCAAATGAGCAAGCGCCGAAACGATTTGGTAGACGAAAGAAAGGCAACCAGAAAGAGAAGTCCCAATAATGCTGCAGCAATCAAGGCATCCGCGGATGCGGTGAAAGCATTTGATGCATCCAAAGCTGGTAAACTTCGAAGCAAGCTAGTAAAAAAGAACAACGGCAGTCAGAGAGCAATGTCATTGGAAGAGTTAGCCAGAATGAAAATACTGCTCCAACAGCGCACAACCTTGGAAAAAGCAAGAGACAGCGCAGTTAAGCAACGTACCGATTTGAAGAAGGAGCTGGACGAGAAGATCAGGCTCAGGCGCAAGGATGCGGACGGATGGCATATCCCCATGGATCGCATCTATTTGAAACATGGGTGCAAGCGAGAGGATTATTTCAAGAGACAGTTTAGTGGCAGGCCATTGAAGCAGATCAAAAAGAATGCAAAGAAGATATTCCGTGATGCAAAAGCATTATTAATGCAACACAAGTCACCATCAGTTGCGGAAGCTGTCATTGACAAGCTATGCAATGACATGGTTATTCTTCTCACCAGGTCCTACAAATTGTTTGCTCTATTGCACAAGGAATGTCCAGATGATGAAGATGTGATCCATTGTGAGGCATTGGTAAAATCATACATGTCCCAATATCGAGAGATGTTTAAAGGAGTGACTCCAAAGGCACATTGCATCGAAGACCACTCTGTCGATCTCTTCATCCGCCATATGGAGAATGGCCTACCCCTCATGATCGAGCAGTTTGTCGAGCGGAATCATCAGGACGGTAGAAGGTTAGATGAGCAGTGTAAGAGAATAGTGTGCCCAATAAAAAGAGCCCAAACTCACGCAAAGAGGAAGGCACTAGCTGGATTGGCCAGCATAAATCGGCGGATCAAAGAAGTGAATGATGCCACAAAAAGGGGAATTTACAAACTGAAGGAAGGATCGGAACTAATTGATTTGTTTGATGACGACGATGACGAGATACTGTTTGTCATTCCATCGACAGAGGCTACTAGCACTCCCATGCGACCCGCCCGCTCGGCCGGTTCGTCGTTGCATTCCGCAACTTCGTCGTTGCATTCCGCAACCGAAACCGAAACGCAAGCCGTGATTACACCAACTAATCCGCCCGTTGAACGATTATTGTCAACTCGGACGAGCACGCAAGAGGAGTTAATTATGGAAGACGGCATGATAGAAGAATGCTGAGGTAGATGAGATGCGCATGGATGGAGTGCTTCCGTTGTTGCTTTATGATGCAGGTTGTCGGGCATGTAGCAAGGTTATGCATTTGTTCTTCTGTTCATTGACATCGATGATGAACGTTTTGTTCTTTGGCTTGATGTTGAAGGGAAATACATGGGGTATTGATTAGATTGAGATATTTTTAAGTAATCGA
The DNA here is from genome assembly GCA_036939415.1 of Detonula confervacea. Classification (NCBI taxonomy): domain Eukaryota; phylum Bacillariophyta; class Thalassiosirophyceae; order Thalassiosirales; family Thalassiosiraceae; genus Detonula; species Detonula confervacea. The sequence goes on from JALLAS010001134.1 coordinate 5,026, forward strand.
CGTAGCGCTTATAATATAAGTCCAATATTACGATAATATACCTTACCCCGTAGTGTTTCTATGATCTGAAGTAAAGAGGTAAGATACAAAATGATACAGACGATTATGGGGTTTGTGTAATTTTCGTAAATAATATACTTTTCTATGTATCGTAGCTAGAACAATTCAGTATTACTGCTTTAAACAAAACCCCATACTTAAATTTATCGTGAAAGTTGACCAGAAAATCCAAAGCAAGTAGATCCGTTCGAGACCGCGTGTGAAAACTATGTGGACACTCAACCTTGAGGGGCGGAAGTACCACACGCTGCTACTCCTATCAAAGAACTGTCAGCAACAAGTGCGCGGGTAAAAATATGGGCAAGGAACGCCTATTTATGGTTGCGCTCGTTGGTGCCACGGCTCTCTGGGGTCAATGGTCCAACAGTCTAGTCCTAAAACAAATAGAAGTGCTCAAAAAAGATCCCCGATCAGGATTACGTCGATCAAATATCGACGACGACACTGGTGGTTGTCCAAGTGTTCTCAAAGGACCAGGAGTTCCAACTTTCAAGTCCAGGAACGATCTCGGCTCAATAATGGAGTCGCTGAATTTTACCCATGGAGTCGAACTTGGAGTGCAGAATGGTCATTACTCTGAAGTGATGCTAAAGGCCTGGAAAAACAACAAGGAGTATCATTTGGTGGATCTATGGGCCCCATTGGATAACTACGCCGACGTAGCAAATGTTGACCAGGATGAACAGAACCATCGGTTTCTTGGCACAATGGAAAGGGTAAGTCCCTGGAAAGGAAAAGTTCAAGTTTGCCGGAACTTTACAACATATTGCGTCACACAATACCAGGACGATTATTTCGACTTCGTCTATGTGGATGCCCGACACGATTACAAGGGCGTGCACGTAGATCTGGTAGATTGGTGGCCCAAACTAAAGGTTGGAGGGATTATGGCCGGGCACGACTATGTGACCCAAGACGATGGACCAGCCCAATCAGGTCAAATCTGGACGGTGAACTATGACGGTACTGAGGACCTCACGGGGACAGTAGTGAAGGGAGCAGTGGATGCATTTGCTGGCAGTGTTTGCAGACAGGTCACCGTGAGCTATAGAGAGAGATTGTGGAACTCATGGGCAATAAGAAAGTAAAGCTCCATAGTGCACAGGGGAGATGCAAAAAGCAGCATAGTAGTTGATGTCTTAGTTGGCGTTTGACTTCGTAGATTTGAGAGTTTTGCGCAAAGGAGGTTATCATCTTTACCTTTAAGTATGGTACACGTGAGAGTACCTCTAACTGTTTTCGTTGCCTGGGCTAGACTTAATTAATGGTAGATTGGCTCACAGCAATCTGTTGGCAACAGCTAGATGATGAAGAGCCTGAGGCTGGTCGAGATTACAACTAATGTCTGAGTACCCTTTAGGAATAAAAGTTCATGGCCTGTTTTCGCAGGTTTTCGCTCATGAATCCATATCCATGACGAGACTTTTAAAAACTATACGTGTCTGGGGTCTTGCTGGGATAAAGACATTTATCACGGTCACCAAGTGGTAATAACATGTCAATATGTCAATGGTTCCACAATACAACTACGCCCTCTTGGCCCTGTTTAGCAAATGCAATCAATGCGTTGACCATGACTTTCACCAGATGGATGCAGCCTTGCAAGTTCAAGGATTTCGATCTGACAAAGGAAGATTTATAAAATCTTGCAGTTGCAGTCCGGTGTTTAGAGTAGCTGTTTTTCTTCCAATGATCGCTCTGAGCACCTTCTGTTCGGCAGGCCATGGGATGCCTTCAACTGGCAGAGAACGAACAGCGAAGCAGGGTAAAAATGATGGTATCCCAGCTGTACAGTCATTTCTCAACATTGATACGGTGACCTTTGCCAGGTCGTGTCTCATACAGCATTTATTGCATGCAAGGGGGTATGTTGTCAACGATGGGATGGTGTATGCCAGATTTTTCACAACCACAATGGGTGCCTTAATCGATCAATAACATCAACGATAAGCAATGGTACTTTACATGGCGAAATGCTCATACAATTTTGTCAAGACCGTGACAGGTGCGAAGAACAATTGAATATGGGCAGCCCTTTTTACAGAGATTGGGTAGTGCATTGTCTAAGATTATCTAATGTAGTAAGATCTACTTTGTTGAGGCAATTTTCACCTGACTAACAGTGAGAAATCTCATCCCTTCCTTTGAAATCAACACGGAACCGTTGTTATACCTGTTTACCATTACAATAGCATACAGCTCATTTTCTCCAACTGATATCGAATGTCCAATGATTGCCTAATCATCAAATGGCCATGATTCCATTTGAAGCTGCTGCATCAACTGTAGCTTGTCAAATGGTGTCAGATCATGGGGCTTTTTGTTTTCCGAGACTTGTTTGCAGCGAATCAGCGAGGCGTAGGTCACTGTGTCAGGCTGTACATGGCATGATGAGGTGAGATAATGGTCAAAACTGGAGGAAAGGTGCAATACACAGCAATACAAGAGCGCCTTGACATACCTCTACATCACGGTTTCCAGCGGCGTGCAGCCTTCTCATTTCATCCAGCAACGCTTCAGCTTTGTCTCCAGCGTGCTTCGACTTTGACCGAGCATAAGCATCCATCACCATGGTGAAGCTGTTCCTATTTAGCTTCACATTTGGCAAATCCTGCATCTTTTGAAGCAAACGCCAAGCCTGTTTTGACTTTCCCCGTGTAGAATAATTGAGAAGGAGACCATGGTATGCACCTCGATCAAGATCAAAATTGACCCCCATTTTCTTGAACAGTGCTTCTGCTCGACTTATCGCATCATCGTCAGAATTTTTGGCCCATGCATTCAACGCTGTCGTGTAATGAATGACACTGGGGTGAAGGTTAAGTTCTCCCATCTTTCTAATGAGTTCCTCGGCTAGCTCACCCTGGCCAAATTTTGCGCAAAGCTTTAACCTATGCGCAAAGATAACTTCATTGCCAGGACCTAATGTTTCTACCAACGAATCAGCATGAGATATTGATACAGCCTCGGACTTTCCAGAGTTAGCAATTGCCTTGATAGTGCTTCCGACGGAAAATGAATCTGGATCATCAAGCCTCTCAAGCAATCGTTCAGCCTTGCCAGCCATGCCTGCATTGGCATAACAATTAAGAAGAGTATTGTAGGCTAGCAGACTAGGCTTTGGTTGGGAATCTCCTCCCATCTCACTCATGACTTCGAGTCTTGTCATCAATGCCTCAGCTCTTGTTGGTGCATCTGCGTCCTTACATCTCCCCAAGGCTTCAAGAACAGCCTCGTAAGATTGGATGTCTGGGTTGCCTGTTTTCAAAACTCCATCAACAATAAGCTCATCCATTTTGCTCAGCATTGCTTCAGCTTCTGAGGCCATTCCTCTCTTGCCAAATAGTTTCAGCATGGAATTGAAGTTTCCAATAGAAACATTGAAAGGAACTGTGTCTTCGAGAGGTTGCCTGGGTTCCAAATCCCTGGGATAGCCCAAACGGTACATGGTGCGCCATGCCTGGCTAACAACATCTTCCACAGGCACATCAGAGTTTGCCAAGGCTTTAACGCCCAGACTGTATGACTTGTTGTTCGGCTTCGGTTTTGCAGCGTATTCATCATGCGTTTCTGTTGACAGTGTCCCCTCCATATCTGTGAGTAAATTACTTGCCTTATCAGTATCTCCTGCCCGAGCATAGCAATTCAAAAGAATGTTGTAGGCATTGACATCAAGATATGGTAAGATCGACTCCTCTGCCAGCTGTTCCATCTTTTCGAAAAAGATCTCTGCTTTCTCTGCCGCCATTTGGCGATCTGCTTTCACCTTCGTCTTCTCCCATGCCCGCAATACCAAAGTGTAGGAATACACATCTGGACCTCCATAGTTGGGAAATGCTTCTAGAAATTTACCAAGAAGGAGTTCTGCATCTTCTCCGCGGCCATGCCTTGCCATGCATCGCAACGCAGTGGTGTAAAGGAGCCGATTTGGTTTAGCAAGCGACTGTCCGCTTCGATCTAACCATACCAATGCCCTATCCGCCGCATCGACATCATTGGATCGTTCTAACGCCTGAATGATGGGAAGGTAGCATGCCACGTTGGGCCTGAAACTCTCGTGCATTTCATTGAGCAATGCCTCTGCCTTGGAGGCCATCCCATGTTTACTGTAACAATTCAACATTGACGAAAAGCTAATGTAGTCAGGCTCTGGCGGAGTGAAAGACAGTGATGAGCTCACAGCAGCAACCTCCAATGGAGTCTGCTCTTTCATGGCCATAAACAACCCCTCGGCAGTAGCAACATCCCCTGAGTCCTGCGATTGGCTGCACGCATGAAGCACCGAATTATAACATGCCACATCCAGCTTCGAATCCAACCCCTCGAGTTCCATCAACAACCGCTTCGATTCCTCCCCCAATCCCAGGGAAGAATACCCCTGCAACACCGCCGTGACGGTCCTATTCGAGAGCTTCAGCTCCGGTTGGAGCGGAATGTGGTGTAGAAGAATGTGGCGCGCGTGCTCGAGCGACAACTTTGCCAATGCCAATTTCTTGGTCGATGCCTGGGCGTTGTTCTTCCTTTTGGCATTGGGGTATTGCCTCCTCGAATGGCCCGGCTCGGCCTCGTTCGCAAGGACCAGCGCTTGCTTTGAGTAAGAACGCAGGAGGGAATTGTAGCAAGGTCCGGCCTTTGCGGGGTTCAATCGTTTCGAACCTGCGGAAACTACCGCCCCGTCGCTGGGACCTTCCTTATTGACGGGAATATCAATCCCCAATGCGCCACCCAACAGCGTCCTAGCCTCCTCGGCCCTACCCGCGCGGGCCATCGCATCCAAAACCGCGCCCACGAGCCTCGGATCCCACTCGCTATCCCCGCCCTCGTCCTTTTCCACCATGTCCAAGAAGAGCAAGGATGCGTCCACGGCGGATTTATCCCATCGCGACGCCTCCGCGGCAATCATGGTGGCGAACGAAGGCACGTCCTTCGTGTAGCATCCGGGATCGAGACTGTTGCTGTGCCTTTGCTGACTCAAGAGGGTGACCACTGCCACCAACCGCTGAACATCCTCTCCGCTAATCTTTTCAGTACCGACCTTAAGAGGGCGATTAATGGGTTTCTTCCTCTTACCGCCCCCCTTGTTCTTCCAAGCCTTGATATCCGAGGAAAGCGCCGTGAGCAGCGAGAACACGTGGATGGGCTTCAAGTACGTCGGTCCTCCCGTCTTTCCGAAGCTGTTCCAGTGATCCAGCTCGAGGAGTATCCGTTCCAGGATTTGTAGATTGTAGAACGATGATCCCTTTCGATTGTGGCGGATGGAATTGCACAGGCTGTTCATGCTTGATGCGGTCAATTCTCCCACGGGTTTGTTTAGGATGAATTTGATGGTTGGTTTCGTTGATTCCTGTTTGTTGACTGCTTGTTCTTTTGGTGTTGATTCCTCCTCCGTCTGTGGTTCTGGTTCTGATAATGGAGGAGACTGCCTCGTTTTATGAAGGGACTCCAGTTCTTCTATATTGGAATCGAGGCTATTGGAGACTGACATGACAGTCACAAATGGTGACGATGTTCTAGCAGTGTGAAACCCCAGCTGTGGCCACGCGGAGCTTTTTTGTTGTTTGCTAATTCCCCCATACGATCTCCTGGATGGCAGAGCGCTATCGATATCGAATGCTGTTCTTTGGATGCCATNAAGACTGACCGTACCTGATCTTCCTTGACCCAGATTGATAGGACTGTTGCTGCTGCAAGCCCAGCTGCTAAACGACTGAGATTGATGCATCTTCTGTTCAACTACGGAAGTACCGACACTACAGCTGTTTCATTCACAGCAACTAGGAGTATTTGATAGAAAAGATTGTTTTATCAACAATGCCACCAATCGTTGTCCTGGTCTTCTCCACGCCCAGCTACCAAAGATTATGAATTGTGATTTCTTGGATCCATCATTGGATATCGTTAGTTGCACGATGTCGACGAATAAATTGGATGGCGATGCAAGGCGATGCAAGTGGTTTGATGTCGCGAGGATGAATAAGCGAATGACGCATGCTGAAGTACGATATTTATTGATCCATGATGTTTATGCACGGCGCACATCGTTTCCCGCTATTTTTAGATCGCTTGGGATACTCTTATCTCTTTTATGTAAACGTTTTGGACATAATAACTGGTCACAAATGTCTTTATCTTTGGATATTAAATGGACACAAACATGTCGCCACAGTCGGCGCAAAAGAATTCTCCTGACGAGGTGTCCAAAATAATGTATTCGATTTTAAATACTATTCCGACGCAAGATACCTGATATGAAAAAGATATTATGTCAGCTGTCAACATGTCAGCTGGCTTTTTGTAAAGATACTTCTACAATATTCAGATACGATACGATATCGTACACAATACACATAAAAACTTAGACTGCCCGCAGCGCGGGCGGCTGAATACAGCGGCTGAAAAACTTTTTTCAGCCGCTAGAGCTCATTT
>JALLAS010001135.1:0-10213 GCA_036939415.1 Detonula confervacea
AGCGATCAAAGTAAAAAACTCTAGCTCAGCTAGCGTTTTTAGGAAAGCCACAGCCAGCCGAACGATAGACATGATAATGTCACTTCATTAGATTAGTAGTGTTTTAGCGACAACTGGATCTCAAAATCTGAGCCGTTTACAAATTCATGGATCACCCTGAGAACAACATGACTATGATCTCGCCCGGCCGCTGCTTCAGCTGTGTTCCAATCAAAAATCATGCGGACATGTTTCTTCCAAGATTTCTCCTTCTTGAACTCTGGGACATTTAAGGAAGATTGGTCAAGTAGATACCCTCCATTCATTGTACCTAGCACAAAGCTAACTCCCAACCCACCCTTCTTGTTCTGGTTTTGCTTTCTTTTGTTCGTTTTCCTGGAATCATTCAGCTCAATATCGTAGTCAAAGTCAAGGATCCCGTTGTGTCGCTGGGATCCTTTCTTCAACTCTTTCACAATGTTGAAATTGCCAAATTTGATTGAAGGGGCATTTCTTGATGCCACGGAATTGATCATGACACCTGTGCTGAAAATGCGACGTACCAGGGGTATGCATGAGAACATTTCAAGGTTCCCAGCACTTTCCTTGTCATCAAGTGCAATGAACTGCATCGCTGCGAGCAAACGAGGGATCTGCTCAACGACACTCCGCATATCGTTGATATAATCGCTGATAGGTAGTTGTCCCTTAAAAATGAAGGCTTGTATGAGTAGGAAGCATTTTGTATGGGGGTCTGCCATGATGTCCAGCACATTTTTCCCTGGGCGTTTATTCTTATCTGTCCACCAAGAAACCTTGGTCAAGTCATATCCCCAAGGGAGTGTTTTACTCAGTTCTAGATTGAGTTCTTCTTCAGTATGTCGAACAGGCAATTCATTGAACTCATGTGTAAAGGACAGCTCATACAGTATCTTTGCAATGGCAAAAGTGTACATGTCATGTTCTGAGCTGAACTTGTGGATGGCCTCCACTCTTTTCAGTGTTTCAGCATTGCCAAAAAGCAATTTTTTGCTTCGGCAGTGTTCTGCCCCCTTTAGCGTCTTGAGCATGCTGTGCTAGCACATTCCTAAGCCCTCTCGCACCCAGCAGCATTTGTTTTGGAGTTTGGTGATTCAAGTAGAAGCTGCTGCATGCTTGTCCGAGAGGTGTTGCTGTTAAAAGGGAATCTGTACCCTCTGTCTTGTCAACATCTACACATCCATGCTCTTGAAGCTTCTTAGTTGTTTCTTCAACCACCGAGAGTAAGAAATCCTCTACATCATCATCCTTTGGCGATTTGGCACCATAGTAGCTCGGATTTTGCTTGACACGACGAGCAAAAAAAGTCCATTTCAGGTACCCAATCGCATCACTGAGTGAGTTGATCGTTCCGCTTGATATTTCAGCATTAATAATTTCTTCTTTCCGGTCGCCAAGGCAGGACTCTACCGGGAATGGTTCATACAGAAACTTCTTTAGGAATGTCTTCTTAGACTCCTCGCACATAATCACGGCAACCCCTTCTTTGTCGAATTGAGGTCTGCCAGCACGTCCCATCATCTGCAATACATCTGTGACAGGATAGTCGACATACTTTGTGGGAGAAAGAAAAATGAATTGTTTCCAATGAGAGGTGCAAAAATATAATAGCGCATATAAACATTGCTGCAAGCTGCCTGCACTCACCCTGGATAGTTTTCCATCAAAGAATTCAGTGCCCTTCACAATCACTAAATGGGCCGGAAGGTTGACCCCCCATGCGAGTGTCGCAGTTGCAATGAGGACCTGAATTGCACCCTCAAGATAGAGCCGCTCCACGGTCTCTCGGTCACGGGATGTCAAACCAGCATGGTGGAGGCCAATGCCAAACGTGATGGTGTGGCGCAAGGCTTCATCATTTAGAGATTCGGCAATGGCTTCAATGTATTCATCGTCACAGTGTAGAAACGACTTGGGGTTCTCCTCTCCAGCGGCATGGCTAATGAGATCCAGTGCGGTCAAACGCGTCTGCCGCCTACTTGCAACAAAAATCATGGAGGGCTTTGTTGGAGACAAGTCTTTGATTGCCGCGTAACATGGCTTGTTCATTGTGGCCATTCTTGGGCAGTAGTGTCTACCTGGGTAGCCTTGAATGTGCACCACCATGGGTACGGGCCTTACAGAGGGACCTGCTCAGTATGAATGATATTCGTTCGGATTGTACCAACAACAGCAAAATTAGTATATCAGATGCAAAAAGGTGATTGAAATGGTGATGAGTCCTTGACTATATGATGTGTAAATTCACAATGCAAAAACTTCAACATAATCAAACATATCTAATAACTTACGGAAATTATACAGTCCTCTCTTGGCATCAACGCCAAAACCCTCAGTATTGATTCCAATCCAGTCTGCTAGATCGTAGGGATTCGCCAGCGCGGTAGATAGTCCTATGATTCGAGTCATTTCTTGAGGCTGTGCCTCTCCTGCTACTGCCGGCTTTCGTTGATTCTCTGCCTGAACATGACGGGAGATGAACCGGGTCCGAGACACAATCGCCTCCAAAACTGCCCCACGGTCTTCGCCGAGCAAGTGTATCTCTAATGGAGGTGTAAGAAGGTGAGCTCATATTGAGAAGAAAAAAATGCAAGGGCAAAATAGTATATTGCTTACCATCAATTACAAGGAGCCCAACCTCTTTCACAAAGCGCTTGCCGTTGCTTGCTGAGCTAGAAGAAAGATCGCCAGAAATGCCACGCCATCCTCTGCTAATTAGGTCCCACTTCTCTGGCGTGCAGATGAGGACATCGGCATTGTTAAGGGCACGAGCGTCGTGAGAAGTGTCACCTGACAACTCGAGAACTTTCCAATTCAATGGAGGTGCACCTAATCGTTTACTCCATTCCTTCAGCCTTTCTCTCGCCAGTGATTTGAGAGGTGCAATGTAAACACATTTCGATTTGGGATTTTGATTCTTCATCCTTAGGAGAGCCAACTCGGCAACTGTTGTCTTACCACTACCAGTTGGGGCGCCTAGCAATACTGGTGTGTCACTATGATAGAGAATGTGAAAGAGCTGGGTTTGGATAGGGTTAAAGACATCAAATCTATTCGCATAGAGCTGTTCGTAGCGCGGTTCCTTCAGAGCCTGGACAGGAAGGGGCGTGAGGTCGAACAAATTGGTAAAGAAGGTGGGGGAGGTCAGCCCGTCAATCAAAACGTGTCTGAACGAGACAGGGATGAGCGCCTCACATCCGACCCAGCTGTCGGAAACAATCCTTATGAAGTATTGCTGCGGCATGGGATCAAAAACAGGCACCACAATCTCAAGGGTGGTAGACTCAGGGTGGTTTCGTCTCGAAAAGAGAATGTATTCGTTGTGGTAAGTTCTGCTGTTCTCGTTGTCTTCTACCCAAAGCCAGAATCCTTCGGCTCCGCCGTGATGACGGGCACTCCAATTGAAGACTGGGTTGAGCTCAATGTGAAACCTATTTAGAGAGAACAGAATCAGAAGGGTTGTTGGTTGAGCGACAGTGAGAAAGTCAAATCACTTGGGTGAGAACGTTCGGTTCTTCTGCCATGACGCACCTGAGAGTGCTTTTCGTTATTGGATGCACACTAACGGAAACTTCTACCCTGGGCAACATCCTCACAAACTTTTGAATCATTGCCCCATCCTTGAAGCAACGACACAATTGCCCAACCTCATTTGGCTCCATATCCAACAAGGATATGGCCCTTTCAAACGTATTGTATCCCCCGCCCGACGATACCTTCGAATCTTCTAATGCCACGAACACATTTTTCTTCAAGTCATGCTCGAACGCACGGAGCGGGGATTGGAACCACCAAAACCGATGATCAACACTCTTGGCAAGCCGAAGAAACTTCAACGCAGCTGCCGCTTTGCCACTTTTCAAAGACATCTCAAACAATGCACGTGCAACTCGACCAGCATTGGATGCAACATAGTTCTGTTTGTTTCAATTGTTGAATCGATGAGAAATTATAAATTGTGAGCACAAGATATGTAAAGAATCCAAACCTATGCGGCTCATTCAACATGAGCATTGGGAATGCAACCTTGTCAGTGCGGTAATGGGGCCCGTACATCATAATTGAATAGCATCTAACACTAACAAAATCAACCGCATCCACTTTCAACAACTGCAAGTGCTTCAAAATAAACACAACCATAAAGATAATGCACTCACGGTATCCGAAATTAATGTGAAGCTGGTAATGCGAGCTTTCGAAATGTAGCATTGGAGGAGGACGTTACATTTACCGGAGAATTCCTCCACTGGGGCCAACGTTTCAAGGGGGCATGATTCCTTTTTAAGTTTGTCGACCTCATCGAGCTCTTCTGGTCTTACGCGTAGATTATCAAACTCATCTGAGCAAATATTGAAAAGCGTATGTGAGGTTGGTAATTCAGAGAGACATTCGAAAAGGGAAAAAAGGAAAAAGATTAAACATAGCTCACCAGCACAGCACATGATATGTAGCAAATCAGCATCCGTAGGGCTCACTCTCTTCTTCTCCATCATCTCGTTAAACGTAGCCACGCTCTCGTTCCTAATATAAAAATGAGACGCCACCCTTCCCAAATTCGTAATGGCCAAATTGCCCGAGTCGGGATTGTACCGGACCATCTTACGCTCATCCAACAGCTTGGCTGCCTCCTCCACCAATTCACGAGAACGCAGTCGTAACGAGGGATCCGTCTCGTGCTGCACGGCGGAGATGCCGTAGGCCAACGGATTCTTGCACATGCGCACGTGCAAGTAAGTATACCGAATCCATTCCACCGCCTCGCGGATATTGGTAACAGTGCCGCCAACGACCTCTGCATTCATGTGATCCGCCAGTTGTTTGATAAAATTCGATTCGATGGGCGTCGCCATGACGAGTTTGTTTAAGTAGCGATTCATGGCATCGTGGGAGGTGATCAACGTGGCATCGCCGCTGGTATCGAATTGGGGTCGGCCCGCCCTTCCGAAGATTTGCTGCACGTCCAGGATGCTCAGGTCGACGGTGGCGCCCTTTTCGGCCATGTACACGTCCGTTCCTTTGATGACGACGGTGTGCGCGGGGAGGTTGACTCCCCAGGCGAGTGTGGCCGTACAGCACAGCACCACGATGGCGCCATCATTGAACATTTGCTCCGACAACTTTCTATCGTGTCGCAACATTCCCGCGTGGTGAATTCCCATGCCATTGCGAAAGTGCTCCCTTAGCTCCTTATTACGACTCTTTTCCACCTTGTCCAAATACTTGCCACGAGCGTCGTTCTCGCCCTCCTCGCCAACAAAAAGACGTTCCAGCTCCCCTTCCATGGCGGCGCGTTCGCCCATCGCCTTGGCGGTAGTTCCCGTACCCTTCCGCGAATGCACGAATACCATGGCCTGGTATCCGTTCCTCAAAGCGTCCGCCACCACGTCGTAGCATATCTCGTCCATCTTCTTCTCCCTCTCGAATCTATTCCGCGTATGGGACGTGACGCCGATGAACGATTGTTGTAGCGGCACGGGACGATGTTCCGGACCAAAGTAGAACAGGCCCCTCTGTTTGTCCACCCTCAAGAAGGTGGCGACGTCCTCGTAGTTGGGCAAGGTTGCCGAAAGTCCGACGAGGCGCACTTGGCGTTGGGAACTTTCGACCCAGCGGTGCAGACGCGCCACCACGCTCTCGATGACGGCTCCGCGCTCGTCCGCCAGCAAATGCACCTCGTCGATGATGAGCAGCCCGCACGTGGCGCCCAGGCTCCCGTCCCCTCCTTTTCGCGTGACGACGTCCCACTTCTCCGGCGTGGTTACTAGAATGTGGGCGGCCTCCGCCTCCGCTCGGCTTAGCTGCATATCTCCCGTCAGCTCCTTGACGATAATCCCCAAGGGCTTCGTCAATTTGCTCGAAAACTTTTCCACCACCTCTTGCGCCAATGCCTTCATCGGAGCAATGTACACAATCTTTTTCCCGGTGCTGACAGGTCCATTGTCGTAATGATGATCGTCGTCATAATACGCAGAGCCAATCAAGCCCACATCTCGCAGGTGGGACACCACCGCGAGCATTGCCACATTCGTCTTACCCGCACCGGTCGGCGCGCAAATCAGCAAATTCTCCCTCGTATTGTACGCCGCATCGAACACCGTGCTCTGCATGGGATTCAAGCTCGCCGTCCCGTCGAACGCCATCCTCTCGTCCGTATCCTCGCCCAACGCCTCGTCCAAATCGATCCTCGTCCTCAACAACGACTGCTCCCGCACCGGCGCCGGGATGGTCACCTTCTCGTACCCCTCCTTCACCTCGCGCTCCGTCCCCTGGGGCAATCCTCGATTGTGCCCGTCGTTGTACTCTTTCGTCCCTTCCGGGGCCAGGTTTAATTTCATGCTTTGTATCTGCAAAGCGTTCATCCCGTCCAACCCTCTCGCGTTGCCGACGTCGAACAGCGCGGCCTCCTCGTCGCGCAGCATCATCTGCTCCATGGCGCGTTTGTCGGCGGGATCGTTGGACAACTGGCACTTTAGGAATAAATCGTCGCTTTCCGTCAACGCCCCGGCGTCCCTGGCCTTGGAGACGGCGGAGAGGGCCTGCTTGATGGCGCGCTTGTACGTCTTTTCCGCCTCCTTGTCGCTCTTTCGCGTGACGGAATGCGTGCCCCGCGAGGAATAAGCATTGTTGTTCAGGATGCCCAGGTCGGTGCGCAGGGCCGTGGCGAGGTCGGCGGCCTCGTAGGCCTCCGCGCGCAGCTTGTGCATGTGCTCGTGCGGCTGCGCCGACGAAGCGGCCGTCGCGCTTGTCGTCGTCGCGGTTGTTGCATCTCCCTTGCTCTCGGCAACGCCCCTCAAATCCCCTTCTGTAACCTTTTGAATGCTCTCCGACTTCCCCATGACCTCGAACAATACCTCGATGCTCCGCTCGCCCTCTCCGAACAGTTCGAATAAGGAGGATTGCATTTTGGATTCGTCGCCGCAGGATATTGCCGAGAGGACGGCCAACGAGAATTGGAGGGTGGGGAGGGGCGATGGGACGTTGGAGCACGTTTCGTACAGCCATTGGGCGGTTTGGGCGGATGCCGCTTGCGATGATGATGCTGCAGCGGAAGCGGAAGCGGAAGCAGCCGAGGACGATGCGGCCGCGGCGGGAGATGCATCGTTTGATAAGAATTGACGCAATGCATTTGAAAACGCGTGGAAGGATTGGAGAGGATCGTGATTCTTTTGGCCCCGTCCGAGGCGCTTTTGCAAAGTGGTATCCTGCAGACCGGACGAATCGAGCGAGCTCAGGATCGATTCCATGATGAACGATATCGATAACAAGTAGGATTATACACAAATAGGCCTCCAACGCTGGCTTAGAAATGGATATTGTGAGGGCATAGTGCGGCGGCGGACGCCATGGTCGGCATCTACGATACGTAACGTCTAGAAACTCTGCGGTGGTCGTCATACACGACTGGCTGTGATGGGGGTGCGTGACTGAAAGATTCGAATACCCGTAATAGGTCCTTTTACGGACCGCCGTGTGGCCCCTCTCGTGTCAATCACGGGCCTTCTTTCTATGATTACACGTGGAAGTAAAATGGCGGGAAGATATTGCCGTCATTGCCGTCATCGCCGTCATCCAATCACCAAAGATCCGGAATCAAAGGGGGGGGACGGAGACACCAAAAAGCCAAATAAAGCCTGCACCGAGCGACAACAACAACAACCCGCCCCAAAGAACAACAACAACAGCAGCATAAAACAAATATTTATCAAATTGACCATGTTTTCCGCCGCCCGTAATAGCTTCTCCCTCGCGTCCCGCTACAGTAAGCGTGTGGCTCCCAATGCCCGTAGGTGAGTGTTCGAATTGGAAGAGGTGTTGCGTCAAATTAAATGGCGTAGGGTATGCTGGATCTGGATGCTCGGCGTCCGCCGGCGTACCGAGTCTCTCGCTCAATTCAATCAGTAACTGACGCTCAAGTTCCTTGCATTTGCATGTCGAATCTTCTCGTGCCCTAATCACAACACACAACTCTATCTCCTCCAACACCCCGCAATAAATAATAATAGCCTCGCCGCCTTCCAAACCGCCGACAAGCACACCCTAGTCCTAGTCCGCCACGGAGAATCCACATGGAACCTCGAAAACAAATTCACCGGATGGGTCGACGTACCCCTCTCCCCCAAGGGACACGAGGAGGTCATCGCCGCCGGAAACCTCATCAAGGAGGCCGGCATCGTCCCCGACGTCGCTTTTTCGTCCCTCCAGCAGCGCGCCATTCGCACCCTGTGGCACGTGCTCGAGCAGACCGATTTGATGTGGATTCCCGTTACCAAGGCTTGGCAGTTGAACGAGAGGCATTACGGTGCCCTTCAGGGATTGGACAAGCAGCAGACTGTTGATAAGCATGGGAAGGATCAGGTTTTGGTTTGGAGGAGGAGTTATGATATTCCCCCGCCGACGGTTGATACTAAGAGCGAACACCATCCTGGAAATGATCCTAGGTAAGAAATGTTTTAGTCGGTTGATAATCGTATTTTGATTTTGTCGTGTACAGCGGGGTACCAAGCACTGTTCTATTGGTTTGATCAAAATTTCATGGGGTGACTTTATTTGGCCAAGAATAATTCAGGATCGAACTGATGAAAACAGTCAGCTAAGGGCGGGGTGTCGTGGTAGAAAGGATCCAGGCTACGCTAGAATTTCTGGGGGTAGAACAAGCAAAAAAGGGAGAATAGTTTGTGGTGCTCCCTTACATTGATTGACTTTTGCTCTTCAAGTCTCTGAAAACGCAGTCTACCAAGAAATCATTGGAAATAACATCTCAACAACTTTCACTCTTCCTCCCCATCAGGTACGCAGGATTCGACTTCCCGGAGGACTTTACCGAATCCCTAAAAACCACCCTTGAACGCGTAACCCCCTACTACGAAGAAAACATTGTTCCCCAGCTAAAAGCCGACAAAACCGTCATCATCGCCGCCCACGGAAACTCCCTCCGCGCCCTCGTCAAACACCTCGACAACATCGGCGAGGACGTCATTTCCGAATTGAACATTCCTACCGGTACTCCGTTGGTGTACGAGTTGGACGATGATCTTAAGCCTATTAAGCAGGAGGGTGCCTTTAGTCCTTTGAACGGACGGTATTTGGGAGATCAGGATGCTATTCGGGCTAGGATTGAGGGTGTGAAGAACCAGACCAAATAAGCAAAGGGAGTGTGGTACCGATGTATCGTAGTTACATATGCACTTGTGATCCAGACTGCCTGAATTGGAATAGATAACAGAATTGGAGCGAGAGGAATGGATGATGATTGGAATGCGTTTGTGTGTATCTGTAGGCAACACTTAATAGTATGCATTGCCTGTGGAAAACTTTCTTTATGATGCATTTTTCGTTTCTGTGTTGAGGCGATGTTCATAGGTTTGCACACTACATTCAGCTGAGGTGTCCGGGCTCTTTCCAAATCTTACATAGCGGTACACTATATTTTCAGTATGAACCGTCAGTCTAACCGGGAAAGCCAGATGAAATGCTTTCAAGGCTCAGCACCGCCAAACTTGGGCAGTCTTGTTGCACCTTGTCACATTATGTATTCAACACTGCATGGTGGGGGTGTGGATCTCCGCACGAAACTTATCAATCTCAAGCCTATTAGGATCCATCATGCGACAAGAGATAACGGGAGCTTGCTGGGTACCCATGGCCCATGAAACAAATGGTACGAATGCACGCACTTGAATCGGGCTTGTGTGTTTTCTCAACAACTCTACTAGGTCTTGCTCAATTGCTGTCTTCTGTAGCCATGGCCTTGGCAGGCCAATTTTGATTGGAAAGACCTGAATTTAGCTGAATAGGGCAAATCATCAGGGACTGGTATGGTGCAAACGATTTCGCTAGAATCAACGCGTCGATCAATTATAACTTCCTCAAAGGCTCTCACATAGTCATCTTCTCTTGACCCTTCCTGAATACCATGTTCAATTCGCAGTGGCTTCGCTCGCCGATTGAGACCAGATAGATCCCAAACTGACCCTCTTGATAGGTCCAGCTTAATTTTGGCAATACGGAGGCTATCTTGATCGATTCTGCGCTCGCGTATTGCTTTGCTTGCAAAAAATAAACACACATCTAGGCTCCTTGATGCAGAAATGAAAGACGAACTTTTCCGAGATCCACTTGCTATGTGGTCCGCAACTTGCATGGACGTGTCGGCGCCAACTTTCGGGTACAAGCCATCGGATGGATTTTCATCTGG
>JALLAS010001136.1:0-10192 GCA_036939415.1 Detonula confervacea
GTCGTGACAAAACCAGTTACGTCACCAAATTGGAGACAAATCACGTGTCTCGGAGTCATTTTAGCGACATTCTGCGACATTGCCCAGCTAAGTATGTACCCCGGTTGCCAATGCACTGAATACCAATACCAATAGTCGAAGCTAACAAGTCACTTTTTCTCAATCACTTTATTTATTTTTACTCTCATTTACCTTTATACAGCATTATAATTTGATCATACAGACAGGATTGTTGCAAGTAGACATCATTGCCTTCAAATGATTCAAATGCCTCTCATTAAACCATGACAATACCCAATTGACAGCGGCATTTGCGGAGTTCTCTTCCAGTACCAGCACACATTTGTTATCACTTGCTGCTAGCAGAAGCACCGTGAGGACTGGTCTACTCCCATCCTCTTCATGATACGGAGAACAATTAAGACTGCTGTTTATTTGGATCATGGTGTTGCTTGTCTCATAATGTCAAGATAAAAAGGTCCATTTGTCATAGCCTCCCATTTACGAATGTGAGACACATTTCCAATAGTCGTAGACTCCCGTCATTCACAGCTGTGGGTAGCGATGTGGGGGAGAAATAATCACAAACTGAGGGCGTAGATGAGTCTACTATTCCTACGTATCTTTGTGTCACAAAGAACAAAGATCGGTTCGGAATACACATCATCAGATACGCACGATCGATTTAGCGGGCATTTTCCTGATTTGGAATGGCGACGCCAACGCTGCCCCCTGAATGAAACAAACGTTTACGATTCAGTTAGTAACTCGAGAGACATGAAGCTCACACATTTGGCGGGTAAATCAACGTACTACCCGCTAAATGTCAACGGCCCACCATGCGGCATGCATGGCATGGCCGTTCTATTCATTATTTCACCCAGCTGTTACTTACATATAGATTGACTCGCTACTAGGTACAATCAGTACAATCCACCAAAAATCTGCCGGCCTCCATAATATATATCTATCAATCATAGCCGCCGCTCCCCCAGCCAGCCAGCCAGCCAGCCGTGCCGTCGCCACATCAATCAATCACTACTAATTTATCCGGTCTGTTGCCGCGCCGTGAAATTTTACGAGACTCCCACGCTGTCCGCCACACTCGCCGTCCGGCGCCGTCGACGCGACAACTTTCAGAATTCGCGTTCGCAAAATATCCAAAGACGTAATGCATTGGTGAGTGAATCAATGTTGCCAATCTTCCACCGCATTCGTAACAACATGTTGTGGTGCATGCCGTCCTCCGTCCATCGTCAAAGACGGGGCATTGATCGACGTCTGCGCGCATGGGGATGAGGCATCGGATTTGCATGAGGGGGAAGTTAGTTGCCCAGATTTATATCATCATGAATGACACGACACACGAACGCGTCGTGGCCATGGATCTCCATGGATGATGATATGATAGCTTCGAAGCTGGGTAACCCGAGCGTTTAACAATGATATTCAATAATCAGGATCCAATGCTTAAAAATACTGATGCGATTGATTTCCGTTACTTTTTCTTTTCATTCATGCGTAGAACAAGAACCTTCCCAACAACTGCCACAACAACAATACTATCACAGTAGACAGTAGCGAGATAGAAATATAAGAACAACAACAACAACAATGGCGACCACCCCCGTCAGCGACAGGGTCAAGAAACACCGTGCCTCCAAGAAGGTCACGGCCAAGGGCCTGGCGGAAATGCGCGCCGCGAACAGATTGTACGCCGAGCGCAGCCGCCGAAAAAAGACCATCCTGCGCCTCGAGGAGGAGCGGGAGCGCCGAAAGAACCTCTTCGACGCCGTCGATCGGCGCGACTTCGAAACCGAATCGCTCGCGTTTAGCGTGCCGATGACGGCGAGGAAGATGACGAAGCATCCGAACGCGTGCGAGGACGAGCTGAGGAACGTCAGGGTGAGGGTGTTGAAGCACGATATCAAGATGCTGAAGGCCATGGCGAGGGAGAGGGGGGACGATAATGGATCAACGACGACGACGACCCGGGCCCCCGCCCGGGCCGCGGAATCCGATGAATGTTCCGAATCGGCCAAGGAAGTGGTGGCGGAAGTAGTGGCCGACTTGGTCAACGAAGCGCCCAATCATATCAAGGAACAATTGAAGGCGATGACGAGGGAAACTATAGCGGAGGAACGTGGGATCGGAGAAGCCAGCGGCCGCCTTCCCATGAAGTCGTCGTTGGGAGGAGAGGATAAGTCGTTCGTCAGCGCGAGGGAGTTCGTTGCGTTGAGAACGCTCTATCTGGCGAGTTTGGAAATGCTGTAGATAGGCCGGATGAAGGTAGGCCCGCGCCGCCGATCTCGCATGGTATTCTAGGTAATTGTGGTTCATGTAATGTAAAATATGCACGTTGTGTCTTTTAGACTATTAATCCATTCTTCTTTCACTTTTGAACCGAATGAATTACATTATGCCATCATAAACTCATGGTGCAATTGTGCCAGACGAAACTCATATTACAGAATTATGACCATCCAATAATTGATGACAAGCTGTCAGAAGTGCCAGTGAATTCAGTCTAGCTATATGCAACTTTCTTAAAAGAGATTCAATTTCACAAGGCCCCTAACCATAATGGTTCAATGAAGTGTGTCTCAACACACCTGGAGTAGGCTAGAACCACGGTACGGATTCATAGATAGAATAGCCATGTTGTGCTGGTCCCTAGCTCTGATTCACACAGTCCACCCTCCCGCCCGATGAAGGAAAAGGCTCATGCGAACGGATTCTTTTTGCACGAGCGAGCTTTCCCGGCGTATTTTCAACCCCAAACATTCCCGTGGCTGCTGTTTAGTGCATGAACCTGGCTGAAATCTCTATCAAAGACCTGGCTGCCGGCCCGCCTATTGTACTAAATCATATTGTTGGCACTTGAACCAGAAAACACAAAGAAAGGTCCTCTTGATCTCCATGGGACCACTATTTGAAATTTTCTGCTCATTCCAGAGGCATATTCAATAAGTCGGTCATTCATTGAGATGTTTAGTAAATGTAGCTTTCTTTGGACGTTTCGTCGTCATCGGGGTGAACTCCGGCAGTTTTGTTGTCGTCCCATAATATTTAATTCCAAACTTGAACTTTCCCGCATGCTGCTGGTGGATTCTTTTCGTACCTCCGCCACATCAAGATCATCATCATCATCAGTTGTTGTTGGTGCCGTTGTGAAATCTACCAAGCACGTGTTCGCGCGCACCAAATCCTCCAGAGGATCATCGTACACGATACTGTCCTGCCAATTAACCGATCGCCCCTCAAAGTAGTCCGGGATGTAGAATTGATATACGTATATATTACATCGTCCACAACAGATGACAAAACCCTATTGCGGCTTCTTTTTCTTCTCCCCCTTCCGACCCAAAATACATGGAAGCAAAATGGAAGCCTCTCGATGGGATGAAAAATCAAAGAATCCAAATAATGGGCGGCAAACCTATCCCTGAATGCCGCAATTGATGATGCTATTTTGTGTTTCCTCCTTGTTATTGTAAGATGTCGCTCGGCAAATAAATATCGAATCCATAATCCATCGTACACACTACGCCACAGAGCGCATGTTCTTATCGGGAGCCGGAGGGGCGCACGATACGTCATTGTATTCGGGATCGTGGGCATTCTTCCTCGTCGCTTGTTAACGGGTTCAACTATTCGTGACGGGTAGGGATGGATGGATGGAAACGTGGTCGTTGATGCAAGGGAAGAATTGCGCGATGTTGGCATGGTCGGTGGATGAAACTAACCTCACGAGATTCATAATATTATCGGCAATGGAGAAGGAGTAGTGGACGGTAGTAGAACAACCACCCCTTGCTCCGCTTCAGCAACAACCTCATTTTCGGCAGGATCCCCTTTCAGGCAGAACCAACACACCAATGCAATGTAGGATATTGCAAGGAAAGCGGTGGCCGCGAGCGATCGAGCCGTGTACCTGAGCCTTCCCTGTCGATCATTAACCGTGTGGCGGCGGGGCAATGATGATGCGGCCGATGATGATGATGATGTTGATAAGCTGCCGCTGGCCTTCTCCGTCGTTTCCGGTCGGCGCCGCATGGATCCCATCTCTCTCATCTCGCCGAGCGATTTGGTGTTGTCCTTGATTGCCCGTTCAATTGGCTGGTCCAATGATTATTTCTCAGCGACACACCGACATAATGAATGTCAACGATGAAATAGCTAGCGAAAGCCTTCGTAGCAATCAATGATCGTCGGCAATTTAAATTAGTAGTAAGCGAATGTTACATAAGGTATGAGTTATTCAAGTAATATCTACACAATATTAATGATCGTTTGACTATTGTATTAAAATACACAGCATAAGTGTATTATTTACAATTTGCTCAGTTCTATAAGTAAACGAATCTATCCATGACTCACATGAGTGCTTACACTAGTAATATTTTGATAAGTAAGCAGAATTATTCCCGCGCGCGCGTAGCATAGGGAGTTGTGGTTTGTGGTGACATATATCGTAATAGTAGTGCAAGCATTATAAGCCACTACGAATTCACAATTCATAATAAGCATCAGCGTCGAAAACCAAAGCCAAGGCTCATCCCCTAATCCGAATCCGAGTAGGTAGTCCCAGGCAAGCGAGATTCCCCCCGCTCCTCCGTATCATCCATATTACTAACTATCGAGCTCTGCCTGTAATCAGGATCGCCACTGTCTATTTGTGCCCATCCCTAAGGCGCAGCTCGTTGCTACGATACATAGTTGGGTGGAGCTCTATCTTCCTTTTCGTGCGGGCGGACATCGGACGTCGCCTTCACATTTTCATTTTCATGAACGCTACCAACAGAACAGAACAGAACAGCATAAGAAATTAGAGGGAGTATCAAAAGAAACTATCACGGTAACATCATCATGGACCGCCAAACAAAGACGTCAAAGGATGTCTGTCAGCTGGTGCAAGAGCTGGAAAGATTTTGTGCATCAAAATCACTGTCTATCAAAGCGCTGAGAGAGAAGACAAAGAACATTCCTCCCGATGCCGATGCAATTGCCAACTCCTTTTTCTTGCTTTCAGCTTGTGGGAATGGCAAGGTGACAAGGGCCATCATCGAGCACCTCGTCAGCGTCTACCCCAAGGCTATTTACCAGAAAGGCAATGACGGGTTTTATCCTCTTCATGTAGCATGTGCCAATTGCCATTGTCCCGGATCTGTCATCAAACTACTCATGAAGAAAAATACCGATGCGGTGAGGGCGATGGCTGAGATTGATGGACTGCCACTTCATTGCTACCTCTTGAGGAGATCAAATGTCAATAAAGGCATTGTTGAACACATGGTGGCGTCTTACCCTGAAGCATTGACGACCAGTGCAGATTATGGGGACAGTCTTGGGGGATACACGCCGCTCCAGTTGTTGTGTGAAAAGGGTACTGATGTTTCTCTAGACCTTGCTCGATTACTTGTGGACGAAGAAGGCAAATGCTTGCTTCGCAAAGGGGGGGACAGAGGCTGCCTGCCCATTGTTTCCTTGATGTACAACTCCAACTTTGACCATTTCCCCATGGACACCGTGCAGTACTTTATAGAGCGGATGCCTGATACTTCTTCATTGGTTGACAGTCATATGTTCAGCGGCGGGAATGTTCTTCACGTTGCTTGTGCGAACCATAATTGTACGTTGGATGCTTTGAAGCTACTCCTAAGCATCAGTGATGACATGGCATACAGCAAGGACTCAAGAAACAAATCACTTCCAATCCACATCATTTGCAAAAATTCTGGTTTAGACGATCACACCAGCTTTGAGATGATAAAACTCTTCTTGGATGATTACCCCGAATCATTCCAAATGCAAGATGAGGTTGGTTATTTACCAATCCACCATGCTTGCATTCACAAATCTTATGAATGTTGCAAGTTAATCCTTGACCGTCTTCCTCAGTGTGTGTCATTGATGTCGGGGCGCCATGGCTACTACATGAGACATTCTTCCAGTCAGTTACCATTTCATCTAGCATGTGCCAATGGATCACTTGAGCTCGTCAAATATCTGTACAATCTCCACCCTGCAAGTTTATTTCAGCAAACATCCGATGGTGATTGCGAGGACGATGATAATGGTGACTCCATGGATGTTAATGACATGATAGAGACGCTTGAAGGTGGACATTATGCATTACACANCATTATGCATTACACATTGCAGTCTCCAATGAATCTATCGAGAGAAATGATATTGTTCGCTTCATATTGGAGAAAGACAAGAAAGCTGCATCAAGAGTGGGTAAATGGGGCCGCTTGCCCCTTCACGAGGCCTGTGCTAGCAGCCTCAATCTTGGAGTTGTCGAGACCATATTTGAGGCTTACCCAAAGCGATTCATACTGAGGATCTGTGGGGAAGACTACCAATCCATTTTGCAATGGGCTGCCATGAGTACAGGAAGGATTACAAGGATGAGCGACTAGCTGTAGTCTCTTCCTCAAAAAGGCAGACTGCCCTTGTTATTGATTTTTTGGTTGAGCAGCTGCCCTATTCTCTCAAAGCAAAGGACGATGAAGGTGAGTGAACCTAGCCCATTGCATTTGAGTTTGAGTTCGTTTTTATTTGATGTAATTCAACCAGACTCATTCACGTTTCATCATTGACAGGGAGAGTTTGCGCTCACTATGCGTGTGGATCCAGCCGAGCATTGCAGAAAATAAAGATCATTGAAAAAACATGCACAGAATCTTTCTTATCGGCAAACCTTTATCATGGTCTGCCGATACACACTGCTTGCACGGAGAATTCTCCTTTGAGTGTTATCAAATATCTCGAAAACATGGCTCCAGGGGTATTGAATGTAGAGTTTCCACGCATTGGAATGCCGCTTGCATGTGCGAAGAACCCGGTCTTAATCGATCATCTTCTTTCTTCCAGATATCATAGCGATTCCAAGCGTGGTGTACCTAACTTTCATGCTCTCCTTTTGGATAGTTGTGTCAAAGTAAAGAATAGGATCATCAAGACAATCATTAAACAATCTTCCCCGAATGGCACCTCCAAGAATAAAGATTTTAGGGCAGACATTTTGAAGAGAGACAAGAATGGAGCATACCCTCTTCATTTGATCTTTGAAGCCACTCAATCGACATGCATAATAGAAGATCTTATTGTTCGTCACCCGCAAGCTCTCAAACAAGAAGACAATCATGGCTGGCTACCATTCCATCATGCCTTAAACAGCAGTGCTGACCAAACTACTCTTGATCTGGTGATTGGATGGAATCCTGAAGCTGCCCGTATGGAAGATAAACAAGGACGTACTCCAATCCATATTGCATGTGGTGCATCCCAATCAAAAGAACTCCTAATCTCGCTTCATGACCGCTATCCTGAATCAATTCGAAAGCAGGATTGTCGTGGATGGCTACCCCTGCATAGGGCCATACAGCACAACTCCCCACTGGAGGTCATACAGTGGCTAGTAGAGATGTATTCTGATGGTATTGGAGTGATGGATAGCCACAAGTCAACTCCTGTGCATTTGGCGTGCCGCTTCAGATCTTCTCAAGATGTTTTGAAATTTTTGGTCGAGAAATCAGGCATTGCTGTGGCATCTACTGTTGATAATAATGGATGTACACCAATGCATGTAGCTTGCCGCCATGGTCTAGCATCGGATGTGGTTGCCTACTTGATTGGATTGAATGAAACCGTTTTGACCATGATAGACAACAGAGGGGAACTGCCATTGCACAAAGCCTGCAGGGGCGGTCACATGCACCTGATCAAAGAACTCATGGCCGTGAATTCATCAACAGTTTTGGTACGAAATTCAGTTAATGAGCTTCCTATTTTCATTCTGTGCAAGCGATCTGGCAAAGATGACGAGGTTAGGGAATCTCGAGAATACACAGAAACCATTTGGAAGCTGCTCCTAGCATACCCGGAAACAGTGTCTATGTGAGGATATCAGAGATATCACAAATATATATTTAGTTTTTTTATTCAGTATTCAACTAATCTACATATAATGACACATCAGTTGCAAACACAAAAGAATTGTTTTGATGTCTATGATGAATTAATCAATGGCATTGTGTGAAGATGAGACAAATCAAGCACTGTTATGTTCCAATGTCATTGTTTAGAGTATGTATATATAGGTAGCAGTAGTACTTAATACGTTAGACAGGATTAATTCTATATGTATACGCTGAGTCTTGTCATCCGAGTGGCATGAGGTTGGGAGTATGGCATGTGAGTGCAACAACAAACACTCTAAGACGACCTTAGGAACATCGTGTTGAGTCGGCATACATCTTTCTTGTCTGCCATGAGCACAATCGTTACCAAAACACTAGGTCTAGGTCCAGGTGGAGATAGATTGTCGTCCATTGTTTCCCAGTTGAGATGGATGATGTTGAGAGTCACAGTTACTCCTGGGATAACATAACTACGGTGTTGCGATTGGAACTGAGATGGGAGAGGTGAAGGCCATGCAAGTTGTCCTGTGACAAGGTATAGAGTGCCATCAGTGGCACCATGTCTTTTCAGCCCAGAGCGGTGATGTTGGTGGCACATAGAGGGTGTCAGTGTCAGTGGTCGTGTGGGGGGACAAGAGGGGCGGCGGCCAGTACGATGTGCTGATTTAATCGCGTAACGCAAGCTGCTCCAAACATTTATTACGAAGAGACCGACAGTTCAGTTCAAGCCAATAGTTGGTGCCGTCCGGTATCTCGTCTGGATCAACAGTTGAGAGCCGGTTGATTTCAGCAAAGGTTGCTATACACTCATGTAGGTGGAGGAGACACCATTGGTCTTTATGATGAAGAGAGGTGTTGCAAAACACCCATTTCCCATGGGAGATATGGAGAACGCAAGTGATCAGTTGCTTGGCCCAATTGCCACCCGATAGCCGCAAGGGAGAAGAGCCAAGAGATTTGCTCTGCAGTTTGAAAAACCAGAGGAAATTGTATCCTCCATGAGGTGTTCCAAAGGTATCAATTCCTGACTGGCTGCCAGTCACTGAGTTTCTTTATACCATGAAGAAGAATGTACTTGGGCAGCCAGTAGGCCAGCTCTGGACGAGCGCTGTATAGCCATTTCCATAGATCCACAGCCATCAGCCATCTTATGTAACACTTATGTCTGCCCTCTGATAGACATCTGTTGAGATGAACTGATGTTTCTGCCTCTCCATAGTTGGGACAATATCTCCCTGGATTCCACCGCATCACCATGGGTTGAGTTCCACAAAAGCTCAAACTGTGATTGGCCAACCATTGTTGTTATATCTGGGGTTTGTTAAGAAGTGTAGCATCAGGAGCAGGAGCCTCCTAGTCCACCGCGTGCAAGGCTTCATCCCTATGTCCTAGTAGCCTTTGTGTCGCCGCCTGTTCATATCCTTAGAACCTAGTGGAGTGGTGTATAGAGTTTTGGCATCGTGCATCCTAAGTGTGAAGCGCACATCCGTGGACACACGACTTGTTTGCTTAGCTCCCCTGATTAATACCACGGTACTGTCACAGGGAAAAACCTGCCTTTCGACCACGGGACGAGACAATACAAACTGTACTGAAGGACTTTCCATTCCCAAGTGGTACACATACTGCACATATTTGACACAATGCTCACCAAATAAAAATACACTCATTTGAAACTTATTTTGCACAATTTTACAGGGTCCCAAACATCATTTCCAAGTTTATGTCATGCCCATGCTCCAATATACTAAGGTAGAGGATTATGTCAATGTGTCATACTTGGCACATTGATGCATCATTGCCAACCACATTTCCTGCATATGGTGACCATCAAATGGCCAAGTTGAATAGGTAAGACCTTGCTTAGTAACCGGTATCTAAAAACATCTGTGTGCACAGTTACCTCTATCGTACAGTATTGGGCACCTAAAATGCAGCCATAGTAACAATCACAACCACAACCGCGACCACAACCGCGACCACAACCACAACCACAACCACAACCACAACAACAACCACAACAACCACAAACACAACCACAAACACAACCACAAACACAACCACAACCACAACCACATCCACAACCACGACCACAACCACAACCACAACCACAACCACAACCACAACCACAGCCACAACCACAACCACAACCACAACCACAACCACAACCAAAACCACAGCAACAACCACAACCACAACCACAACCACAACCACAGCCACAGCCACAGCCACAGCCACAGCCACAGCCACAGCCACAGCCACAG
>JALLAS010001137.1:0-10275 GCA_036939415.1 Detonula confervacea
AGTTAGCCAGGAAGCTGACGTGCTTCTGGCTAATTTAGCTTATGGGCATGACAGGTCTGTGATGCGAAATCAGTGCAAAAGACATTTTATATTTGATCTTAATCAGAGGCGCAAGTTAAAGAGTGCGACTTCCTTGGTGTGACTTAGTAGATCTAGTAGAGTCAGTTCACTAAATCAGGAGTCAGTACCTATGAACCTATTAGGTGCTTTCGAATTCAACCCGAGGTACAAACTAGTCTCGTACTCGCTTTCAACCTTATATGGACAGTTTTGGACAAGTTCAAGTCAGTGATTTCTCATGATCTGAACATAGCCTTGTCATCCGTGCTATCTGGCTGTACACACTTATCATCCAGGTTGATCATGATCACCCTGTACATACCAACTCACCCGTCCAAGCTAGATCCAAGACAAGGCTTGACTGAGATGATGTGCTATGGGTAGTAGATGTGGTACAGTCCTGCCACAGCTTCGTTTTCACCAGCCCGTGTTTACAAATGAATCATTGTCGATGCAGCGTGGACCGACAGAGGGGACTCAACAACTGGGCTCAACCACTGCGCACTCAACATAATAATATCATCAGAAGAGCAAGGTTGTCTGAGATGTCCATATTGTAAAACACACCCAGCATAGAGATCTACCATATGGTAGTCTACCATGTTCTGGTCCCTGTCGGTCCCTGTCATGAAGCGCATCCCTGTTGTAATAGAACGATTTCTCGTCCGGCGAAGCCACCTACTACCGAACCCAGCCACGGCAAGCAAGCAACTCAAGCAACAACGACAACGACAACGACAAAATCAAAGTCGAAGAACAGCAACAACAAGAAGCAAGGGCTTTTGTAGGCATTCAGAATGGGCTGGAGAATTGAGAAAAACTGAGGCCTCTACCGTATCCTCAGTTGGATACGTCTACATGTTTTGGAACTGGTACATTCCTTGACTGTGTTTGAGACAGTTTGAGACAGTTTGAGACGACATGAAGCGAAGGCTCGGCCCGGCCCGCCGATAAAACAAGCTAGATATCGTGTAGGAGTACAATAGAGTACAATAGAGTACATTACAATACCAATCAAGCGTATCAACCACAGCCGCAAATCCTCGCAAATGCGAGAGGCCAGGTGAACATGAAAGTGAAACTTCCTTGGTGAAACATCATAACACCATATTGTACATCAAATAATTGATCATGCCAGTCATTTCAATAGTCATATTGTACGAATGGCATTCTTTGTGTTAACTCAATGAATGGTGATCACTTTTATTCTTTCCACGCTCAACAAGAATCCCATTTTGATATCTAATACATAATGAAACGTTACTCGGCCTCTCTCGCACTACTTCTCTCCGCCAATGCGGGCAATGTTCTTGCTAACACATGCGGCAATGGCAGGATTGGTGATGAAGTTTGTCCTGATGAAAACTTATGCTGCTCTCAGGTGAGATACTTTAAGCGTTGCCAAACAATGGAAGCGATGCAATAAATCTTGAACATTTGCTCAATTGATTTCCAATGCTGTTTTTGTTTTATATTTCATGCTACAGTATGGATGGTGTGGAACGTCGGATGAGCACTGCCAACAGAAAACTACAGTGTCTCCTACCACACAGCCTACTACGCCTGGACACGGCTCCTGCGGTAACGGCAACCGAGGTGATGGAGTTTGCTCTAATGGTACTTGCTGCTCCCCGGTGAGGAATCAAATGGCTGTATTATACAATATGCTTTCGTTTGACAGTTATTTTTCTTTCTCTTCATCTAAAAGAGGCCGTGTTGTTTCGCTGCATACTCCATTCTTAGTATGGATGGTGTGGGCATACCTCGCATCACTGTTCTGGAGGACCAAACCATACCCCAACACGAACATTAGCCACACCTAAACCAACGTCAACAACTCCACTACCGACTCCATTGCCAACCTCACTACCAACTTCACCACCAGGCATGGATGGCTGTGGTTTTGGTATCAGAGGCGATGGAATTTGTGCTGATGGCACTTGCTGCTCGAAGGTGAGATGAGGCAAGATGTCAGCCACTATACAGATACAAGCTGTGCAAGTATCGTAGTGTTCTTTTCATACTCTAACATGGCACAATATCTTTCGTTGCTTATTTTTCATACAGTATGGATGGTGCGGAACCGGAGCCGAGTTCTGGCTATGTCCCCCTGGCCCAACACCACCCACTTCCGCGCCTCGTACTCCGATACCTTCAATACCAACACCACCTACATACAATGCACCAAATCCTCTGCTAACTCTACTGCCAACTCCGCCAACAACATTTTTTGCCACCCCTCAACCAACTGATGTACCAACACCACCTCCGCGTACCCGGCCTACAGCTGTCCCCACAACTCCAACCGCCGGCTCTTGCGGCAACGGCAATCGAGGTAATGGAATATGCGCCGATGAAAACTTGTGCTGCTCTCAGGTAAGAAGTTGTCAATTAATGCCATTTACAGCATGTCCAAGTCTGAATTTGATGGATACACTCTGGCTGGCTGAAGCGCAAGAGCTACATAGACGACAGGTATCTTCTGATAGTCGTATCTAGGTGTTCCTACGTACGAGGATACCTCAAAAGTTGAAAAGAAGTTGAACTTAGTACAATAGCCCGCCAAACACTATTTGCTACTGGAAAGGTCTGGTTGCATTGGCAGTTTTTCTTGTCCTCAAAAAGCCCGTGTTCTTGTTCACTTCATATTTTTTTCACAGTTTGGATGGTGCGGGACCAGCTCGGATTACTGTTCTGGGCCACCTACGCCAACATCACCCAGTCCAACGCTGCCGTCGCCTACGTCGCCTCCACCACCTGTTCCAACACCAGGCACTGGCTCTTGCGGTTATGGAATGAGGGGCGATGGAGTTTGTGATGATGGCGCATGTTGCTCTCAGGTAAGAAAGAGCAATAGTTGTCAGCGGGCACACAAACTGCGTCAGTATTGCTTGCTTTCTCTCACAAAGTCTATTTTTTACTGCATATGATGTTCATACAGTATGGATGGTGCGGAACTGGAGAAGCATTCTGGCTCTGTCAGGGAGACCCACCACCAGCACCAATACCTCGTATCCCGCCCACTCCCTTGCCGACAATAAGCACTCCTCCCCCAACGCCGCCATCTCCAATCCCGGGCACTGGCACATGCGGAAATGGTGATCGGGGCGACGGTATATGTTCCGATGAAAACTTGTGCTGCTCTCCGGTAAGACAAACGAAATATAACATTTCCTGCACTCAATCTGGTGTTGGTTCGTTGGGACTAAACCATATGATAATTGCAACTGCTGTTCTTTTAAAGTATGGATGGTGTGGAACCTCGGACACTCACTGTTCTGGGAATCCAACAGCGCCTACTCCAACTCCTTATCCGCCCTCAGGCCAATTTACATCTTTCAAGTCTGCCCTGGATGCAAAGAAAAGTGGAATAGACAACAAGTGAGATGCAACCATCACTCGTGTTTTTTTACATTGCTTACTTTACTGACCTACTACTTTGATCTTGCATTGAAGAATTCTCTTATATAAAACTCCTTCTTCTGAATGGATCCCGTCCAGTGTTTACCGGTACAATGATTTCATTGTTGCACTTCGTGTGATGCACAATGAAGAAATTGCAAACAACGCTGCACGTCGTGTGATGCAAATAGATCAAGTTGAGAAAAAGTCATTTTATGTGGGAGATAGCAGTCCTGGTGGCGTCAAATATGGTCTTGTTAACGTAGCAGCATTCCTAGCCCAGTCAATGAAAGAATCTATTCAGTACAATGCTTGTGATGAAAACTCGTGGTACGATAGCAGATGGTGATGTTCACTACTGGTTACTAATGTTAACATTCTTTGGCCAATCTAATCATTGCCTTTCTTTCAAAGGGACTTGGTCAATGGCCAATATCCTCTGTCTAATGGTGAGCTCCCTGAAGCTCCTTGTTGTTGAGTATTTTTCTAGTTAACTAATGACTGTTTCCCTTCTACTCGTTAAATAGCATGTGGACAGCTCGGACAGAATTACCAAGACTACAAGTGCTCCGCCAGTGAGGCCCACATGGAATGCCCAGTGAATAGGGAAATGGAGATCACGGCAACCACGAATGCGAAATGGTACGGTGCACCTGCCCCATTGTTCTGCGCTCCAAAGACAAAGTTCCCGTTCACTGGCTATTGGGATTACTCCAAAGAATGTAATATACATTGGGCTTCCCCGCCAGAAACATGTCATGTATATGATAGACAACTTGCTGGAGGTTTTGATAATTCTTCCCCTTATCCATCCCGTTCTGGTCGTACAGACGTTGAAGGTAAGGGAGATTTGTTTTTTTATTGCTTCACGGATATGCATTCCAATGAACATTGTTGTTTCCTAACGTTGCTGTTGCTAAATTCTTCAGGCTGTTGCTTCTGGGGAAGAGGTGTGATTCAAACGACTGTGAGATTTTTTAATACTCTTCACAACTGAGTTGCATAATTATGATCTCCTATTTTCTCATTAGCATCATTATGCTGTATACTGTTTCCTCATGTTGCTGTGTCCTTTCACTGTTTGCAGGGTGTTTGCAACTTTGGTAAGCCTCTTGAACTGTATCGTCGTCCCTCGTTAACAGCTCCATTGTTTCAAACTAATAAGCTTGCTTTATCCTCTGTAATAGGCAAGCTCAACTATTATTTTGGCTCTCGGGCAGCAGAAGAAGGAAGAGATGCTCCGTACCCTAACATAAATTTCTGTGAACGCCCTGATGCCATCTGTAGTGAAGAGCACAGAGAGTTGAAATGGATTGCCGGAATGTTTTACTGGGTTGAAAGGTGAGCACTGACTCGCCTGTTATTTTCCATCTAGTATCGCTAGACTTTATTTAACATGTTGGTGATTGTTGCCATCATATGAAAGCCTTCAAAGCTACAATGTTGGTGGGTGGGATTACATTTCTCAGCTTCGAAGTTTCGTTGATAATGGCATGTCTGGTAACAGTTTCATTGACGCCGTTTCAGGGATAGTCAATCGTGGGTGCCATAACCCTCCCTGTGCATCAGGAGCTGTAGATGGAATGGCCGAAAGGTCAACTAACTTCTTTAAAGTCTTGGCTGTGCTTGATCTTGTGTAGACTTTGGTTTAGCCCGTCTTTGCAATCATATTCAAAGAAAGACGGATGTGACTACAATACTCGGCTTCTTAACTTTGTCTATGATGGAATATCTGTCAACAGTTTCATTGGCCTAGTTTTGGGGGTTGTCAATAGCGGGAAGTCTTTACCAACTTGATAACTTCAGTCCCGGCAAGTACTGGATGTTGAATGCGGTCTCTCTGATTTGGCTAGCATGACAGTAGCGTCAGGCGTCAGAAAACCACTTACCACAGCCTTTCTTTTGATATTATTTGTATGACTGGCATATTGAGTTATAAATGAAAATTGGTAATAGAATCTGGGATTTATCTAGTTCAAACAGTCTCATTACGTTACTTCCTTTGTCTCATGTTCCATTTTGCAATACTCATGTCACTCTGTTCACATTTAATCCACACAAGTCACACTCGAAACTGAACTGTGTGTCATGGTTACACAACCCCGATCAACTCGTGGATTTGCTCCAAGAATCCTGTGTGAGGGGATAATATTCACGAATGGTGTAGACAACTATTTGACCTTGTCGTCATTAGAGCGCAAGAAAGATATTCAGTTGTCCAGCACATATTATGGTGAGCATATTTGTGTGGTTTGAAATGGAAAAGATGGAATGAATATATCATTACTATAATTATATTTTTACAGATATGACATGAAACAGCAAGAGTGTCTGTTCTCTGCCCTGTCTTGTTTCAACACAGCACATATTTCTGCTCAATGTAATCACGAAGCTTGACAAATGCACGCTTTCTGTGGGAAATGCTGTCCTTTGCTTCATTGCTCATTTCAGCATAAGTTAGTCCATCACCTTCGTTAGGTTCAAATATTGGATCCCATCCAAAGTCAAGACTACCTCTTGAAGGAACTATTTTGCCATGTGTCCGTCCATCAAAGGTAAAGATTTCTGTTCCTGGACCATCACAGAAGGCAACAACTGTTTGGGCATATGCAGATTTATCTTGTGAGAAAGAAATCATGTCATTCAACCCATCAAGGCCATTTTTGTCAAGAAACCACTTAATGTATACACCAGGCAAACCGTTCAAAGCATTGAAGCAAAGAGAGGTATCTTCAACAATACAAGCTCCATTCAGTTCCTTTGCCGCCAGCTTGCACTTTTCCTTTGCAACCTCTATGGGGTCACCTTGCAACTCAGGAAGGTCAATCTTGTGGAACGAGAAATTGAAAGGAAGAGTACTTCCAGTCAAAAGAATTCTTCGCACTTCTTCGGCTTTCTTCTTGTTCCCTGTGACAAATGTTACAACAGGTTCACCTGAGCTTGTGTCTTTTGCCTTCAACATATTATGCCTTGCAGCGGCTAATATGTCTGTAATGTTGGGGTCTGGAAAGGCGATGTCTACACAATCTGGGATGCTCGATTCTGCCTGTACGCTGATGTTGTCGCAAGCAATTTCAAATGCCTCATCTATTGCACTAGCAGTATTGCCTCCTGCGCCTTGTCCATCTACACCCCAAATGAAATCCAGTGCTTCCCAACCTGGCTTGGAATGGAACAAAATGTATTCATTCTCTGGGTTTTGCTTGTAGGTGTAGTTGCCAAGTGTCACAGACAGAACAAGTCGGCATGCTACAAGTAGGCGAAGATGCTTTCGTTCATCTGGTGTGAGCGGGTACTTGTGATGAAAGCCACGCAAGACAGCACATGCGGCCGATATGGATCTACCACTCTTGCCATATGATGAAAGGAGTGCATAGGCCATGGCAACTGACACATCAAGGACTCTCCAACTGTGCATCATGGTGGAGCAGCAATAAAGGCAGTAACGAAAAGTGAGTACCAAGTCATTCGAAAAGAAGATGGCAAACACAGACACGTCAAAAAATGTATAACTGCCGTCGTCATGGGCTTCATCATTTCCCCACATTTTGTGGGAAGATGATCCATGATAGCGGTGACAGTGATCGGGGGCTTTAATCCCGGAAAGTGGTTTGATATAGCTCATAGAAATGAAGTCCCTCGCACGGGTAGCGAGATATGGGACAAATGGCCTCCGACAACTTTCGTCAATCGGTCGACCATTTGCCCCCTCATTGCGAGGGACTCTAGTTTAACGAGCATTTTGATCCTAACTTGAGTCAGGTCAGCGCACATGTTGTGTTCACAGCACTAAACTCAATTGAGCGCTCATCATGACAACTTGTACTCAATGAAAAGGTAGTTTGGCTGACTTACCTGTAGACTGTATCACCAAAATCTATAACACCAGAGACTTTCATGTTATCCCCTATTATCTGTATGAGGGATGTAATCATGCATGTAGTGGCATTAGCAAATCTTTTCGTGATGTGTGATCAATGCAAAACATAACAAAATGGTACATTTCACTTACGATATTGGCATCATTGAAATCACCATGAATAATCCCCATACGAAATTTCTCTCCCTCTTTCCTTGTCAGGATGGTCTCTTCAAACACATCAATGACACTAGACACCAGTTTTCTCTTCCGTACATCGTCAATATGATGTATGTACGGACGTAAATCGAGCAAATTCCTCCCATCCCATGCAAAGTACCTCTTGGCCGCCTGGAGGCAGTCAGAGTTTGTTGCTGCAAGGTCATCAAGTGCATGACCCAATTGACCGAGACACACACCGGAATCAACAAAGGTCTCTACAGGGCACCACTTGACAGAACTCATGGGGGTACCATGGACCCAGGTCTGGAGACGGATGACGAGCTGCTGAGGGCCATGATCGGAACTGACCACTGGAAGTTCACGGATGCACAACGAGTCAATTATGTTTTCGCCATTGGAGGAGGTCTCCTTCGGGGGTATCGTCGTGCCTGTGGTAACACTGTATTTCGGCATGGCCAAATGCCCGTAGATGGCAGAATGTAGGTCGATGATGCTCGTCCTTGCCGAGCCATCTCGGCTGGTGGGAGAATCTCCAGTGTTCGCCTTCGCACGTTTCCGTGCGTGTGCGGCAATGCACTTTTCAGACTCTACGCCATTGTGGATTTTCAAAAGGGCCTTCTCACCGTTTAATTTTACGAGGTAATTTACATCATCGTAGGAATCCAGCTCTTGGGAACCTCCGCGTCGACGTCAAAGCCGTCGGCGATGTAGAGGTCGGCCAGTATCGATAGTGCTTCATCGGGGGAGACGTTTGGCTTCAGAAGCTTGCGACGGACTTCATCATCTTGAGAGACGTTGTCTCCTTTTATGGTGACATCGTCTTCGGCGGACATGGTGGTGAATGATTTGTGGGTGATTGATTCCGCCAGTGACGGACGCGATGGTTGATTTTTATTTGGTGATGGTCGAGCGATGAACAGACGTCTTGTGAAATTTGAGGCTTTTCTATTTTTGTTGCCCCCCAATCCAAGTTTTACGATATTTCGTCGGATATCCAGGTGTCAATATCTTGGCGATATTGTACTCATTCCTACAAGTACAATTATGAACGTGTCAAGATTTGGCGATATAATATCTTTTTAGATATCTTTACAAATTCTCGGACTGCAATGCTATCTAGGAGTACGATAGTATCGTACGATATGCTGTCGTGCTACGCACGGTAGCTCACTATTCGTGCTCGTGTTCCCTTCTTTTGTTTCTTCATATCCCTACGAATTTAATCAGTCACTGTCTAATATATATGATCTATACTATTACGTTGGAGTTACAGGGATATATTTTCGCGTCTCTCAATCTCATCATTGCTCCATCTGCGCTCATAAATCCTTATCTGGATCAACCAACAACAACCCCTTCCTATCGCCACAATGCAGGTGAGTTTGCCTTTGTTTGCCATCTCTTCCTCCACAGATTGAACCTACATTATGTCGGCGCTGATTCAGTTCTTTAACCCTCTTTTTGCCGCAGATCTTTGTCAAAACCCTCACCGGAAAGACCATCACCCTCGATGTCGAGCCATCTGACACCATCGACAACGTGAAGGCCAAGATCCAGGACAAGGAGGGCATCCCCCCGGATCAGCAGCGTCTTATCTTCGCCGGAAAGCAGCTCGAGGATGGTCGCACCTTGAGTGATTACAATATCCAGAAGGAGTCCACCCTTCACTTGGTCCTCCGTCTCCGTGGAGGAATGCAAATCTTCGTCAAAACCCTCACCGGAAAGACCATCACCCTCGATGTCGAGCCATCTGACACCATCGACAACGTGAAGGCCAAGATCCAGGATAAGGAGGGCATCCCCCCGGATCAGCAGCGTCTTATTTTCGCCGGAAAACAGCTCGAGGATGGTCGCACCTTGAGTGATTACAATATCCAGAAGGAGTCCACCCTTCACTTGGTTCTCCGTCTTCGTGGAGGACACTGCCAGGTGCCATGCGGAATTTTTGATGATCCCGCCATCGTTGCTGAGATCAAGCAGGCCGCTGAGACCATCCGTAAGTCCATGGTCCAATCAGGCGATTTGCACTCTGGCCTCCAGGCCGAATCTTCGGCGCAGAGCTTGAACCAAATGATTCGCTGGGTCATGACTAAGGAGGAGCATTGCTCCAAGATCATTACCACCATTTCGGAATACTGCCTTTGCCAGAGGGTGAAGAAGGATGTGTTCAAGTGTGATAAGGATTACGCGGATGCCTTGAAGGCTCACCATGCTGTTATGCAGGCTGCTATGAAGTGCAAACAGTCTGTGGATACGGCATCAGTTGATAATCTTGATCATGCCATTTTGGATTTTGCGAAGATGTACCTACCTCAAGAGTGAAGCAGGAGTAGTCTTTGATGCTGTGTCTGTGACCATGAGGGAGTGAGAGAAAGGGGATTGGACTAAGATTGGGTGTGCGATATTTCCATCGTATGGTGCCATTATGAGAAGGGTGTGTAACATCATCCGATCTCTGGTTGAGGCCTCAGATCATCTCTCAACCAACTTCCATCTGGCTGTTACTATGACCCAAAATAACATCTAAGCTTCTGGGATCATAAAATCTGATGATTATCTGTTTTGTTCTTTTTCTCAGTCAAAAACAAGATTGTACCTTTGCCACTTAATCTTAAGAACGATAACACAGTGATTCTCTGAAGATTTAAAATTGCACTGTGTATGATATTATGATGTGAACCTGTACGAAACAACATGTGTAATGTTGACAGGCTCTCTATCCGTAGTCCGAGTTTGATCCCTTTTAAAGGGATCAAACTTTATAAGAGCTA
>JALLAS010001138.1:0-10181 GCA_036939415.1 Detonula confervacea
CAACTATCAGTGCAACCATCCATTCACGAAAACACTCAACTTCGGTAAACCAAAGTTACAATTTCGTAATTCGGGTGTTTTGAGATCAAGAATGAGTAAAACAAATCTTACGCTTCTTGCTTCACAATTCTTGTGAAACGCAGCCAGGTTGCCAAGGGAGTTTCTTTGATACTTCCACGTGGATTGTGATGACGTCATATGCTGGTATGTTTTATACCTAGAAATACGTAGACATGTTTTTTGTAATTGACTTTGTAATTAAGCTATTTTAGATTTCTAACTTTAATTACCCCTAATGATGTGCCGCTCACTGCTCAGGCCGCTACGCTATCCTCTGCCGCTATCACGACATTGCACTATTATCAATTTCCAAAAATATGCCGCCGCTCCTACTACTAACATCCATCCTCTCCCTCCTCCTATCGCAGCCACAGCCATGCCGCGCACAAAGATCAGACCCCTCCCAATTCAACGGCGGATCCATCCTCGCCATGGCCGGTCGGAACTCCGTCGCCATCGCCATCGACGCGCGATTCGGATTGGGGATGCAAACCATCTCCACGGGCCACGGCCATCACGATGATCCCATCGACGGCAGCGGAGGCGGGGGGTCGTCGTCGTCGTCGGGTAGCGGAGAAGGGAATCCGAGGATAATACATCTTCCCAATTCCAACGCTTTATTGGCTTGGGCGGGATTGTACGGTGATGGGATGGGATTTGCCGAGGAGATGAACGTGTTGATGGCGCGGAAGGTGCGGAGGGCCGGGGGGATGGGATTCCAACAATATTCTGGCTCGAGTGCTTCTAGTGGCGACAGCGGCAGTGTAGGCAGTGCGGCGAGAAGCAAGATGAGTCCACGAGCGATTACCAATCTCATGAGCCATTTGCTGTACCGACGAAGGAGCTCTCCGTATTATGTAGAACCTGTCGTGGTGGGGTTGGAAACTGTGCGCGTTCCTGTATCGATTGATGGAAGAAGTTCAACCTTGGAATTGGACGATGCGTTGTCCAACGAATTGCAATCAATAACTCAAGCAACAACATCAAATACTCAACAAATACTGCAATTGCAAGAAGGGGGAACAATATTAGCAACCACGACACAAAGAACTCCTTGCGAGTACAAAACGATACAAAGACCCTTTCTCTGCGGCACAGACATGCTCGGGGCACAATCAACATCCGACTCCTTCGTCTGTTCGGGGTTAGCATCGCGATCCTTGCACGGGACAGCCGAGGCATTGTGGAGACCCAATTTGGAAGGGGAGGAGTTGGTGGAAGTTTGTGGGAGAGCGTTTGTCAGCGCTTTGGAGAGGGATTGTTTGAGCGGTTATGGTACGGTGGTGTATCTGATCCAGGCGCATGGTGATGGGGATGATGATGTGCGGATAATTGAATATGTTCTTGCTTGTCGAAATGATTGACGGTGCAAGAAAAATATGATGATAAACTGCAGAAAATCTAGAATTCACGATAGATGGAACACAATTAATCTTTATTCTGATTTATTCTGAGCTTCATCGAAACGCATGTGGGCGGGGTGCATGTGAAATTTTTGAAAGAGATAATTGTTCAATTTTGGAACCCATATTATTAGATTCTTTATCTTATTACTGTTGTCTTTTGCCCAATTCTTCGATACATGTTACCCGTCCGCCCTACCTGTCATAATGATGTTGGGCTATCTTGTCAGCAGATTTAATTTTCCAACTCGAGTAGGGAAGTACTGCCACTCAATAATAAAATGCGCCATTTCTCGTCCTGCACCTCAAACAAGATCACATTATTGAAAGAAATACTTTCTCATTGATATACCATTATAGATGCATTATGGAAAAGATGCACAAAACATGTTGATTAATTTGTCATATATCCGGATCTGACAAGAAGAATAGTTTCGTTGGATCATCTCTTCAACATTCACTTGACATTGATATTCTCTTTGTCTATATTTCCAATAGTTTCCAATGATGTACTCCATTTTCGTAACATCCACCCCCTCACACATCATGCACGATGATGCATCAACTGATCCAAAAATACCCAATGAACGTCTTTTACATGTTCTTCCCAACCTTGGTCCTCAAACCATCCACATCCGCCCCCTGCAACTCATCCACCTTCGCCCCGTTCTTGAAAAATTGGAAGGTGGGCATGGCTTGAATTCCGCACAATTCCGCAATTTTGGACTGGGCGTCGACGTCCACCTTAACGAAGACGGCGTTTGCGTACTCTTCCGACATTTTTTCGAAGTGAGGGGCTACCATTCTACAGGGACCGCACCTATTATTATTATTTCGAAGAAGGAGGGCAATAATATTATTTGATGCGAGTGAATGGACGGTGCGTGTGAGTTGTGGAAAAAATGACAAATAAATCGATAATGGGTATAGGCAGTTCGACGTGCCGGGCCTAATTTGTTCAGGGGTGCCCACCATTGTTTCGCAATTCACGAATATTCTATTGAACACCACGACAGCTAGCGTCAATGGCATACATACCGTCGCCCCCGGACGGGTAGGCGCCGATGACGCATAGGTATGATAATACTACTCACCATGAGGCAGTGAAATCAACCACAATCAATTTCTCGTTTGACTGCTCCATGAGCGCCGCCCATTCTCCCTCGGATTCTACGTATTTTACCATCTTGCTGTTTTCGTTTTGCGTTATTGTTTGTTTATGCTGTTTCTTCTTGAAAGTAATGATTATGGATCGAATGAGAATGCCGCTGGACTGTTCGCGGGTGAGAGAGTCCTGCACAGATATCCCAAAGAAATATCTATTTCGATACGATAATGATTACTCCTAAAGTTTGAACATGATGGATAATACCAACTTTTGGGCCTTTGGGATATAGATTTGTTTCAAGACAGAGCGAGATCAAGATCCATCCGGTCGTGAGATCCATCCAACGCCGAATCTTGCGAGACACTTTTTGAGGGGATGGACAGACGCGTCGGCGTAGGTAGCAGGTAGCAGGTATCGTACCTAGCTATGAGTAGGTACGATACTTTTGTCTTTTGTTGTCGTGTGCCAAAACAAAAATCGTGACATCTATCCCCGAAAGAACCCGAATCCCGACAACGCACGACAACGACAATCAACGCCGAAGAAGTCAATATCTAGACGAAACCCACAAGCCACAAGCCACAAAGCTTTGGGTCGACCTACCAGCCATGGCCCCTGACAAATCCGCTCGCCCCGGTCAACGCGACAAAGAAATAGATGCCCTGCTCAACCGCCTTCGCTCCGGATGCCGATTCGTCGATTTCGAAGACGACTCGAGTCGCCGCAAAAAAGGGAGACACGACGCCGACGCGGTCTCCAACCTGCTCCGGAATACATCCGCGCCGGACGAGACGCATGCCGAGTTGGGACGCGCATTGGCGCATTCCTATGTCGGTTCGTTGCATTATTTGATTTCGCCTTCGTTCTTGGCGTCTTCGTCGAATGATGAGGGCGTGGTGGTGCGGGGTGGTGCCATTGAAAGGGGAGATCGCATCATCGAGGCTCTTTGCTGTGGGGAGGATGATAGCGGCAGTGATGGAGCAGGCGGATCATCGAGAAACAAAGCTAATTCGGAGCAAGCATATGCATCCGTGGCGCATGCCTTTTTTGGGTATCTGAAGTCTTTGTTCTTGAGCAGCATGGAGGACAATGATCCGATCAGGTCATTTGTCCAGATCCAGTGGCAAAATTGGTGCATAAGATGTGAGGAAATCGTCTTGCCGCCCGGGGATGTGCCATCCGAGTTGAATGGAGGAGGAGTCCATGTAATAAACGCATGCTTGAAGAACTACGGATATGTTTACTGTCTGAGTCAAAGTAGCAATGTCCCTGGAGGTGATGGAACAATCGCCAATGGATGTGCTACGGTCTATGAGTCATTGAATCATTCCTCTTCACGAAAATATTTGATACGGACGTGCGTTTCCCATGCAGTCTGCTTGGCTCAATCGAACAATGTAGGGTTGGTCGGCGGCATAGCTGTCAGTTTATCTCCGCTATTTCATTCATGTGTTCTGAAGGCAAGAAAATCAACAATGCATGACGTTATTCATAAAGAGAGACAACTCATGTTGCAGGAACTATTGAGGGGGTGTTCTACACTGCTTCATCGTGTGGCGAGGGCCGATGATGCATCGCAAGCTTTACTTATCGGACAAGTGGCCATGATGGTTCAGTATCTAGCTTCATCGTTGACTTCCTACCTCGGTCAAAGTATCTTGGCATCATTCACTGAAGCGACACGCGATGGACATCAATATGAAGGTACTCGGTGCTCAGACGTCTTTGAACTGGGATATGATTGGTTACGCGGAGTATGCGACCTAATGACAAATTTGGTGTCAATGAAAAGCAATGGTGTTGCAGAAAAGAGCGTGTCCGTTTCAATTGAAAACATTGTTACAAACATTCTCCCGCAATTCACCACTTGTTCGATGGCCTCTTTGTTTTTCACATTTGAAATGGCACCAATATATGTGTCGCTCATTTCTTGCATCAGTTCACTCCCACAAAGTCAACTGCTCTTGATGGCTGATGCAACTTTAGCTTTCAGATTGGGTTCGCTGTCATTGACTTTGCAGGATGATGCAGAGGTGCAGCTAGTGATTGATTTGATGGTCGCTGTATTGAAGTGTTTGGACGAGACGAGTGGCGCCAATCGTTTGAACATGTTGGTTGGGGGCATGTCAACTGCGTTGGGGTGTGTGTTTCGATGCCGACCAGCCTGTTTTGAGAGCGCAACCCAATTGATCAAGTTGGGAGATTCATTACTGCAAACAAGTCAGAAGCATGGAGGGGAACATTCCGGTGATGATGTGCATTTGGTGGATATTCTTATGAGCACAATGGGTGACAAAGGATTCGGATCATGGATAGGGATTATCTCGGCATCTGTCTCTGACACGAGCTCACCTTCTTACCCACTGAATACCTGGCAGCGCCGTCCACTCTCGTTGTCAGATCAATGCTCTGGACTTTTACTTGGTCTTTCCCTGCTTCACATATCGACCAGAGCGTCTCAAGACATGATCGACCACCATCATGCACTTTCATTCCTTCGTTCATTTCTACAGTGCTATCCACGAATGGCGTCTCGGGTTGTTCCTTCCATCATCGATGTTGTTAGAACTTGCATTGGTCAACAAACGACTGCAACCCAGACATTACCATCTCTTGAATTTCTTGCGTCGCCGTGCATTGTTTCTGATCCTCATGGGGCCCATATTGCTTGGTCGTTTCTTTCTTCGCTGGTTAAGGAAGGAGTGCCTACAGCGGTTCGCTCAGCTGTGATGCGACTGTTACCCGAAATTTGTTCCAACAACAAGCGTCTCTTCCGCCGCACCAAGAATGTCATTGGGAGGTCAATTGTTGCTCAGTAAGTCCAACTCAATGTTCGTATTGACGCCGTTTTCTTGGCAGCCACTGCCCAATCTATTTCCTTACTGCCTTCTCAAAATACACCACTTTCCCTATCTGGAACAACAGAGATCCTATGATACGGATCAGTGCGACAGCTGCACTTGCCAACATGGCTAGTCT
The DNA here is from genome assembly GCA_036939415.1 of Detonula confervacea. Lineage (NCBI taxonomy): Eukaryota > Bacillariophyta > Thalassiosirophyceae > Thalassiosirales > Thalassiosiraceae > Detonula > Detonula confervacea. The sequence goes on from JALLAS010001138.1 coordinate 5,551, forward strand.
TGATCTCCTGCGAGATGTTGAACAAATTGTTGGCTGGATACAAAATCGACTCACCGACGATGAACCTGCTGTTGTGTACTATGCACTTGAAACATTGAGGCACTTGGTTGTGAATGAAGAACTGGAGTTTGACTTAGTAATTCGAGTGCTGGAAAAGCGGTTAGATATTGATATATCCAATGTGGATGAGATATTGGGTCTGGGCATATTGACGCTAGAGGGGCTTATCACACTATTGGGCGAGGGTGGCCTAGAGGAAGAGGATGATGAAGAATCCAATGATGAAGATGAGGGAGTATCAGAGGTATCGCCGCAATCAATTAAGGCTGTTTCATTGCTCGTACAGCTAGCTCTTTCAAATCAACTGTCAATCAAGGATGGTGGTCAGGACAAAAAGACTTCATTTCTTTCCAACGCTCGAATTCAACGCAGGGTTTATAACAGCTTGTCGGGTTACTCTTCTCAAGTGTTAGGGCTTGATGCAGAAACAATTCGCTCCTGGGATGGCGCAGACCTGCCGAAAAAGGATTTAGAAGAATTTGACTTGGTGGAACGGTTTTTACACCTCAAACAGATCGCTTTGGCAGGCTTCAATTTCTCGACAGAGACAATGGCGAGTTCCATTGGCGATGATAATGAAGTTGAAGAAATTGCGGCGGAAATGCTGGAGAATGTCACCGCCATCGGAAAAGTGCTTCTAAAGTTTGAAGAGGATTGCCATGGATCATTTCTATTTCGGGGTGGGTCTTCTTCTGCCCGTAGTTCTTCTGAAAAATCATCTAAAGGGAAGAGTGACAGTCGAACCCGAGTGGCGAAGTCCGTCCTGTCATCTCTACCAGCAGCATCTAGCATTCAAGATATATTTGAGTCCGATCCTAGAGCTGCGTCCGCCACCGCTGTTTTTTACTCAATTGGCTCCACTGAGAGTGGTTCCAATGCATTTTTACAAACTGAGGATATTTTAGCTCAGATGTCAGAGTGTTTTGGTGACATGGCAAATGGGCCTCTTGTTGACCCTCCTTTTCAAGCATTGCAGGTATGCTCACTGATGCACTGTATGGACCTAGTCTGGTCGTCCATCCAGAGTTCCGAAGAAAGCATACGGGAGGAAATGCTGGACCAAGCTGTGGCTCAAATGGAAGAGTGGTCGTCAACCTACGGAGAAGAATACACCTATGTTGCTATGGCAGCTTTTGCCTTATCGGCCGATGATTCTGCACAATGTTGGTCGGGTATGACAAACATCCATCGTACAATATTAGAAGGCCAAGACAACTATTTATTTGAATCTGAGGACACAAAACTACTTTGCCTTAGCATTATTGCTGCAAGGCTGAGCCGCACTGCTGATGCGCGTGTTACTGGATTGATTGATTCTATTGAGCAGTCTTTGTTGAACGGTCGACAAACTTTTGGCGCGTTCTTTGGGTTGGGTGTTATTATCACAAATCTGATGGTGGGTGACATCAATGGTACAGACCCATCTGATTCATGGAGAAGGCAACAGGCTCACCGCATTGTGTGTATACTTTTAGGAGCTTTCAATACCTGCCTGGAACAAGAAAATGATGTAGTTCTCAGTTTCANTGCCTGGAACAAGAAAATGATGTAGTTCTCAGTTTCATATTGTCAATCAAAAGTGGTGAGGCAGTGGACAAACTCTCTGAGTCATGCTCCGATATGGATCGCCTGATCATTCAAGATGGATCTGTCCAAAAGATGAAGGCAATCATGATTGGACTCAGCCATTGTTTTCCTGTGCTAAGTGCCACGTCAAGTCATTTATTGAAAGGCTTAATCAGTGTTTTAGATAAACTGCCATGGGGAACAGGAAAAGGATTTGCATTGCCTGCAGCATTTAAGAGTGCTATTGATGCTGGGGTGCTGGAGCAAAAGGACTTATCTGAAGAGATGGCAGATACATTATTCTGTGTTCAAGACTCAAGCCGCGGTTTTGGTGATGCCCTACTTTCTTTGGCTTCGATGTGCCGCATCTCTTCAGGAAAAGTTCAGCAGGATTTAGATACTGTTGCTACAACATGCAAAAAAGTTCTCCTGGACGGAGGAGGAGACCTAGGAGGGGAAGATAAAATGATGGCTATCCTTGCAAGTTGTGCCGTAATAGGAGAATTGCCTGGCTTTGCGACTTTCACAACCAACATTTACCCTTCAGTAAAGAAGAATTTTGTCACTGACATTGTCAAAATGCTGAAGGGGATTGCTGTGAATGATACTGAGGAGATGAAGTACAAGGATGCCACAACAATTGGGTTGGGCATACTTTGTGCAATGAGCAGATCATCAAAAAATCGCAACCAAACACAAAAAAGTTCAGCGAAGAAATTTGAAAGTATTCAGGCAAAAGATGGCAGTGTAATGCAAGGCATTCTACAGGAAGTTGAAAAGTCTTACTCACTTCTATGCTCGGATCCTTCAGGCAACGATTCCAGCAGACTTGTCACAGTGAAAAAGCTCTGCGCCTTCTTCTCGACACTGGAGCCTATCGCCATGCCTGGTAGCTTTAGCAGAGTTATCGAGCTCACTTTGAATGACTCCTCCAGCAATGAGTTGGAATTGAAAACCTCATCCGTCCAACTTTTGGTGTCTCAACTTGAAAGTCGCCGACGCATTGGGTTTGATGGGAGAGGATATGTTGACCTCTATTCCCGACTTTCAAAAATGTCTTCGAATGAACTCAATTCACTTGTGGGTCCCAATGCAATCCCTGTGCTTATGAAATCTCTCCCGGATCTCATTTATCAAATACCAACCAGCGCGGGTGAAGACATGGCAAAGAGTTTATGGGCCATCTGCGGTGCCAATTCGAAGGTAACTTTGTCATCCCAAAGCATGACTGTGTATTTGTCTGGGTTCAAGAGCATCTTCCTCTCAACAAATAGAGAAGATAAACTTGGTTCGAAGCGAACCATATCACCCGCCTTACTGAGGACTCTCCAGAAGTTCACCGTCGCAAAGATCTTCTCGGATCTCTGTGCAGATGCAGTGCCATCGGATAAAATGACTACCATTGATGTCTGGGCTGCCTTCCTTCAATGTCTTGAACTAGTCCCAAATGCTGCAGTTGCGGAGGTAGATGGTAGAAATTGTGATGTTGATTATTCAAATGTGTTTGGGATGGCCATTTGTGCATCGATCTCTCCCAACTCTACACGAAAAGTAGAATCTTGGATTGCTCGCCAGGAAATGAAAAATGAAACAGTGGATATACAAATTCTTTTTCAGTGTTCCCTTGTAATAGCAACACAAACTCGGACTGATCAGCAGATGAAGGAATCTGTATTAAGCATCTTTGAGATCATGCTTGTGAAGGGAATGAAGACAATGGCGTTATATCTGGTGGCTGCAAAAATTGCATTCTGGTGGGAATCAAGACAGGTGCATCAACTTCAACGTTTAGATGCACCAATTCAACACGTCTCCAGTATGTCATCATTCTTCGTGACGAGAAATCTGAGTTTTGATATCCGTGCACTGTCGCCGGATCAGCTCAGAAAGTTATTTGATTCCTTTGTTGACGACCTCCCATCAAAAATTGCTGTGCTTTCAAAAATATGGAAGATTTCAGACGACATCTCAAACCGTGCTTTGAGAATCTCGAATGTTCCTGACAAACCAAAAGAGTGTGCCACTGATCACATTCCACATCAAGCTTCTCTCTCTTGTTTTAGAGATATTGTTAATTTGATAGATGGCGGGGAGGTCGTTTAGTAGATATCTAAATAATTTAATTCAGCATTCTTGTCCTCTGGCTACTGGAGAAGCCTAAACCAAACTCATGTAAAAACCTACGCTCCAAACTCCCTACTGGTATCAAATTGCTTTGACTCACTCTGTATGAAAGTAACGTATTATCAATGAGAATGCAACTCAATGCATACAGAGGAAACATGAACTTTAGGCAGAGGGGCATGCCAGCCGTGGGCCCACGATTGATAGATTGCATTGGATTCTGTTCATAAAGCTGCTCTGCAGTAACCACAAACGGTCCATGACCAAACATTTTTATTCAAAAGCCAGTCATTGTATGAGTAGGAAGAGGAAGGACGAGTTGATGGCTTTATTCAAGGCAGGTACGGGGAGTAGTGCTGTCTGAGCTCAAAGTGCTGGAGTTGCCGAATCCACGCAGTGGCAGTGTACATTAAAAAGGGAATTGTCTTGCTCGATGATGCCACTACCGGCTCCCCCACAATATTCCATTCCCTCCATAGCAAATGACGATCCATCGACTGGAACCCTTCCCACCCAAAAGCCAGCATTCCAAACTCAATTTTGAACGTGGCGTCGAAACAAATTCGATCGAGGCCCAGGTGTTGAAGGCTTGTGAGGATGAGATGGCGATGAAGACCAAGGTGTGGTTTGGCAAAGAGGGGCGTGGATCCTATGAGCGTCCATTGGATTCGGGCAAAGAAATTACATCACTGGCTTTTGTCAGTGCATGATGGATGAGTAGTCCACTGAATGAGACTCAAGCCAAACTATTTTAATTCAACTCTACAATCGACAATTCAGCATAATATTATTATTATACTGACAAATTCCAAATAAGTTTGAAATAAATTGTTTTCTCATAGCGAATGTAGCATACTTGGCCGAGTGGTCTAAGGCGTTGG
>JALLAS010001139.1:0-10188 GCA_036939415.1 Detonula confervacea
GATAACACTAAAAGTGTTAAATATCGGTCGCGCCAGCACTATCCATAAACTCGTACTTCATTTGGAGTGTGGATGACGGCGGAAATACAAAATATTCCAAAAAAGTGCTCTAAGTGCTCTGAATAACCGTCCTGAAATCGATTACTATATCAGGAGGTTATACCAGCACTTTTTATTGGCGGGAAGAAAAAGTGCTGTGAAAAAAGTGCTCAAATTATGCCCATAAATATGACTGACAGAACGGGTGTGAGCGTCGATAACCAGCAACAGAACAACGTCCTCAAACAATCCAACCGGCCAAATCCATCCTAATCGATCCCAATGCAACCATGTCAAGCTCCCGTTGGAAACGCTTCGCCTTCTTCGACCGAAAGAACCTCTCCCTCCCCCCATCCGTCGTCAAGGATTTAATTCCCTCCAACAACAAGTCCTCCTCCTCCTCCGCGCGCGGCAGCAGCAGCACCATCAACAACGACGACAATCTGGATCCAAACTTTCTCTACCAAGACGACGGAGAACCCACAACATCGGAAGACAATGCGAAACTCGGATCGGGAGAATACTTTAGCTTCGTCGCCGCCTCGAACGTATCGCTGCCTTCGTCTTCGTCGTTGGGAGCGGCGGAGGGCATCGGCGCGGAGGATGGAGATGCTGGGGTGGCGGTGACGAGGCGCGGGGCCGGAGGAGATGGAGCGCCGGGCATGCAGGCGGGTCTCGTGGCTTTGCGCAACGCCACTACCGCTTCCGCGTCTCGGGGTCATGATCATGGCCCGAAGGGCGGATCGTCCAATCCGATGACCGTCGTGAATGGCGGGAGGGGCGGCGGAGGAGACGGCGAATTATTGTTACTCTTCGCATCGTCCCGAAACACGTCGCTGGTGCACTGCATCGACGTGACGGTGCGATGCACCCCCTCCAATCCCCGCTACTCGGCCACCGCTGCCCAACAACACCACACTGCCTCTGCGGCATTATCGGGAGGATTAGGAGGAGGAGTGTTGGAAAGTTCGACATCGAACGAGGGTTACAATGCATTTGCATCCGCCGGCAGCAACGAACAACAACGAGGCAGCAATAATAATGCCAATGCCAATGCCAATGCCAATAATAACATGTCCTCTTCCGACGCTGCTGCTGCGGCATCATCATCATCGACTAATAATCCGGAAGAGTTGGACGGATGGAGGGGGCATTACAATCCCTTTTATTCGTGCGATGGATTCGCGAGTGGTGGGAGGAAGGATGTCAATTTGTTGGGCGGCGGCGGCGGCGGCGGCGGATCGGTACTATCGTCCTCCAAACTACCTCCCAAGCCGACGACAGCCGCGTCTTCGAAGGGAGGAGCGAGGAGGAAGACCGCCGCGGAAAGGATACTGGACGAGCACACGGGCGGCGACGAGTACGATTCAACAAGCGCGGGAGGAGGGTCGTTGTTCGGAGCCTCTCCCTTTGCCGGCGACTTTCCGATCGAATCCTCTTCCTCGGCAGTGCCAAAAGCGCGGATCGTGGGGTTGGCAACATGCTCCTACTCCTCTTCCTTCTCTTCCAAAGAAATTGGGAAAAAATCATCGTCGTCGTCTTCCGTCTTGTACGTGGCCGCCATCACAGACACGCCCGATACCATCGGGGTGGTGGTGCACGCCAATCCTCATTTGATGCTATCGTCGCTACCTCCTAATGCTTCCAAAACAACAATGAACAGCGACGATCTGCATTCTTCGTACTACCTCAAGCCGTCGACCGCGGGGGCATTCAACTTTGTCAGTCACGGCAAGCCGCGCAGCGTTTCGATATTACCGGGGGTGCTGTGCATCGGCACCGATGCGGGGGCCGTGTTGATTTACGTGTTCAAATTATGCAATGATGATAATACTTCCGGTGGTGGCAATGGCAGTGGCAGTAGATTGATGCTGGTGGCGGAAATTCCCGCTCCTAGGGCGAATGTCGTCAATGCCGCGGATGGCGCGAGCAACAAGCTGTACTCGGTCAGCAGCGTAAAGCTCGTTGGACCGGCGTTGGAAGAGAGCGATGCGCAGCAGCCTTTGGCCAATGGCGGGAATCACAACAACAACATCCATCGATTGTTCGTTTCGTATCGCAGGCGCCAAGTGCAATCCTCATCATCGGGGGTGGCAGCGGGCAACGGCAATGTCAAGGGCGCCGCTCCGAGCAGCCCTACCAATACAGCCTCCGGGCCATCGGGGGGAGTATGCTGCTACGACCTGGGCGGACTGCCCACCGGACGGCCGCTTGCCGCAGGTCTATCGGCCAATGCCCCCGTGGTATCCGCACGGTACGACATGGACGGCAGGGACGTGGGCACCTCCTGCCTCTGCGACGAGATTTCCCTGCCTCCCGCGCCGCCGTCGGTGTGGACATCCAAAGACGACGGAGACGGCACCACGACCGGCGATGCCAATAACAACAACAACAACAACAGCATGGAGAAAATGCTGCCGCGCTTCACGGTGGCGCGCGGGGACGGACTGCACCTCTACTCCCCCGAGGAGAAGGTGGGAGTCTGCCCCATCGACGGCAACAAGCTCGCCATTTGCTCGTTGCCACCTCCGCCGGCGGTGTACCTCCGCCGACCCGTCCGGCCCCCTTCCGTCGACGGCGGCGGAGCTGCCGGAACTGCGGCGGCATCGTCGGGAGGCGATAACGGCACGGTCAACGGCGCCGGGGCATCCTACGCCCTCGTGGCGACCACCGACTCCAAGTCGGGCCGCGATGCCGTCGACGTCTACGACACCACCAACAAGCTCGTCGGATTTCACGTGCTCCTCTCCCCCGGCCATCGCGCCCTTCGCACCGCGGGCATCGTCTCCCCCCCGACGGTGGGATCGGGCGCCTTATTACGAGGAGGAAGGTCCAGCGCCGTCGTGCTCACGAGCGGCGGATCCATCGTGACACTGACGGAGAAGGTCACTCCCGACAAGGTCGATTTGCTGACGCAGAAGAATTTGTACGCCGCCGCGATTAGCATGGCGTTTTCGGATCCGCAATTTTACCGGCCGGAGGACATTACCGCGTTGTATCGGAGGTACGCGGAGCACCTGTACCGGAAGGGGGACTTTGCGGCGGCCATGGATCAGTACGTCCTGACCATCGGAAGCTTGGAGAGCTCTCACGTTATTTTCCGGTATTTGGACGCTCCCAAGATACCGTTGGCGGTGAAGTACTTGGAGGCCCTGAGGAGCGCGGGATTGGCGAGCGGCGTGCACGACGAGCTGTTGAGAACCTGTTATTTGAAGCTCGGGGACATGGACGCCGCTTCGAAGATCGTCCTGGCATCCTCCGCCTCCGATGCGACGTGCGAGGCGCCGTTGAATCCGGACGGGTCCGAGGTGCCGACGGTCCCGATATCGAGGAACCTGCTGGCGTGCGCCGACGATCCGTCGGAAATGCTCGCGGCGATTTGCTCGTTGGAAGCTCCCGCCGCGGCGGAGGCGCTGGTGGCGCACGGGGTGCTGATTGCGCGGTCGTTGCCAAGGGAGAGTGCGGGCGTGGTGATCGCTCTGTGCGACGGGTCGTACAGTCCCACTGCCATGGCCGATGCGGCTGCTGGGAGACCTGCGGCGAGCAGAAATGATAGGGAGAGCAATTCGAAGTGCGAGAAGTATCCGATTAGCCTGTTTGCCAATGCCTTCATGTAAGTTGGTTCGAAAAGACTTGTACCTTCTTTTTCAATGGTTAGCGGAACACTCATTGCGTCTTTTATTTTTTTCTGAAACCAATTACAGGGAAAATCCGAAATTATTCAGGTTGATCTTATCCCACTGTCGAAGGAATGATTGTGTATTGACGCCCATGCTCAGGAGGACGTTGTTGGAATTGACCTTGGATGAGTGGAATGCGGCAAAGCGGACAGGGGATATTCAAGTGGAGAAACTAAGGCATGATGAGGCACTCGTTGTAGGTTCTTTATTACCTGATGAATGTTCTGCATATTCTATTGAGTTGATGTTATCATTTCACTAATATGTACTGATTTGCATTGATTGCAGATGCTATCTGAAAACCACGTTGACGACATGGGAGACTACGAAGCCCTTGTGATAGTGCAAGCCGCTGGGTTCACTGAAGGCGAGATTCTACTCTATGAACGTCTCAACATGGTGCCCATGCTGTTGGAGGAGTATGCCAAGAGCGGTACTGCCAGGGCAAGAAGGCAGATGCTCGCAATGTGCGAACATGGTGATCCGGATCTGTTTGCTGAAGTTCTGGCGCACTTTGTGTCGATGGCGAGAGAGAGGCTGAATAAGGTATGTGTACAATATCCATTACTTATCTTCTGGCATGAAAATTCACCAAACTCATTGTCTTATACTGCCACTGGATAATTCATTGGTTTTAATGAATCAAGGGATCTCTCAAAGATGAAGTCAGTGTAGACTCTGAATCAGGCATCGGGAGTCTTCTCCATGACATCCATGAGGCGCTGGTCATGGCGAGGGATGAATATGGTGGTGATTTGCCACCCGTACGACTATTAAGAATTCTGGCAGGGGAAGGGCATGGCATGTTCAGCTCAGACAATCATCACAACGGCAACAACCACCAAAGTCTCAATCACAATAATGACTGTGGTGTGCCACTGTCGGCTGCAATTGATTATGTTGGTGTATTACTGGATGGTTCTGAAAGACAGATCCATCGACTCAAGGTAAAGAAAAAGCCATGTCTTGTGTGACACTGTAGTATGATGATTTGGAGCACATCTGTTGCACTTGCACCCTGACTCAATATTATTCTGTTTTCACGTTTATCGCTGTTTCGCTGATAAAAGAATAATGTAGAAGAATACACTCAACTCTGCAATGATATGGAGCTTGAAATCAATTCTCTTCTTTCTCCAGGATCCTCAGGAAAGTACTCGGTTGGTAAGAATAATTTTAGTTGTGTAGCATTCTTCATTTGTTTATTGAAATGTCATACCCATTTGTGATGAATTCTTCCTCACCTCCCTATTCTCTATATGCCCAAAACGTCAATCAAGATGGCAAAAAGAACGCCCTCCCAAATGTTGATATTGACGAGATGTACTCCAATCTTTGCCAATTGGAAGAAGAGGAAGGTATCTCATCAGCGCAATATTCCACCACCGCCAACAGTGGGGTTGAGATGATGAGAGAAGACTTCTGGAGAGAAATGGAGCAGCACTCAGATGATCCTTTCGAGACTATCTGTTTTTACATTTCAAAGGGTTATCTCGAAAATATATGATGGGGGAGAACTCTAGTACCAGTCTCAAACTATGCTCATCAGCTTTGTTTCGATCTTTGGAGGAAGCTAAGCATTCTTTCAAATTTTTAGTTTTGTAATGTGTGTGCCAAGGCCTTGTACAGTGCTGTCTGTATGTTAGAAAATGTCCTTTGAACACAATCACATTTTCAATGGACATATACAAGCCATTCTGGCAGTTTCTTTTTTTGGGTCCAAGTCAGACACATCCAAACGCGATGCGCGGCTGGAAAGTCTTAGTGGAATGGCGAGCTTGAACTACAACATGGATGGACCTCAAGGGTGTTAACCTCCTTCCTCTGTGTGACATTCACTGTCTCTTGAATTGCTCGGGTTCTACTGGTCCGATTTAGTTCACCCAAAGCACACAAATCATGGCTAATGCTACTCCGGATTATTTTGAAAATACTGGAAACAAATCCAAGGGCCAGTGTCATACCATTACATAAATTTATCAGCTCGTTTTGTGTTTATAGTACCCAGAAATCCAGCATTCGGTGCACGTTTGCTGCTTCACTCTGCTGTAGTATCCAATCCAATTAGCAATCTATTTGTGTAGCAATCCAATGCAATTCAGTTAGCAATTAATTCTAGGAAGTAAGACTACGTAGTACATATCACACATAATTTGCAATTATTCATATTATCAAGCAGTAGAAACCAATTGCAATCTATCTGCAGTAGCAATGTCATCCACAGTCAGTGCAATCTACAGTAGCAATATAATGCAACCCGTAATCAATCCTAACATAGTAGCACCTACAATCTGTAGTAGCAGTAGCACATACAAGTCTACAGTATCAATGCAACCTACAATAGCAATTTCCATGAGCTGTATCAACACAATCCACAGACACATACCATCAGCAATATCGATACAATTTGCAGTGTAATCTCCGTGATATCAATGCAAACATCAGAGTTGTTAGAAGTACCTACCCATGACATTTTTTAACCCCTTTTTTCGAACTATTATCCCTTTAAACAGAATGATAAGTCCAATAACGAGATTTATAATCCCATAACGAAAATGAGCCGATTTCATTTTTATACTTTGCTAATCATTTTCATCCGAAAAATACGAAAAATCACGCTTCACTTCCATTGTGATCTACTTAAATATCAAATTAGTGTGCCCACATTACACAGGAACTCAAAACGTGCTATTTCGGTATTTTAACGTTGTGAGATTTGGGGGGCACAATTTCTGCCTGGCTCCCGTTAAAACTCTCTCCTCAACGATAAAAAAACTGACGCCTCGAAGAATTCTCATTGTTTTCAGATTGTTGACACCTTCCATCTTCAATTCACCTCATAAGTGGTAGCCTCGGATTGATGGCTGCAGGCACTCCCACTGCATGAAATATGCCGCTCAGGCTTTTCCCGTTGGACACAGGCGCAGCAAACATGCTCGGCCGTGCCCAATTCCAAGGACGGAACTTGTTCTCTACCAGCAGGCACGCGATAAGGTGCATGACACACGTTCTGCTGCTGAATCGCCATTGCACGGCCAATCGAACCATGACATCAACTCCTGCATCACCTCTGATATAGTAAATGTTGACTCCCTTCCTGATGAAGAAGTTTATTACATAGGGGTATGGATGGTCAATGATCTTCATGACCTATCTGTATAACGGTCCGGCTCACTGTCAATAGCCCGTACTTCCATACCGCCATATTTTTGACCACTGTATCGTTGTACTGTAGTATGACATTTGATTGCAGTACCTTTGTACTGTTTTCACATGCGAATCTTCCGTACCTTCGTACAGTACGATCGCCGTGATCAATGTATCTTCGTACTGTCTTTTTACAGGTTTGACAGTACCTTGGTATCGTTTCCTTGTCTTCTGTCACACCGTACTTTGGTACTTTATTTGCTGATGGCAGATGGTACACGACAGGATACATGTCTTGTTTGTCAACAAGAGATGAGTATTATTTGGGACAACGTATGCCAGTTTGCACCACGCACACACGATGATTTAGCAGTGCAAGGCTCAGTGACATGTGTATTTATGTACCAACTATTATGTTATTTCACATGTCAATCAAACGTTAACACAGACAATGAGAACAGAGTTTTGGCTGAGTTGCTATGTGGTACTCCTACTTATCAAAGCTCAGTGGTGGTGGGACCAGCCAATGGACCTGGATGCGGCGAGGGCTGAGGCACTGTCCTCGGCTGAGGTAGCTACAGCAGGTGACGCTGACCCTGGTGAGGGCTGAGGCTTAGGCTTGGGCTATGGTAGCCGGGTGGAAGCGACGTTGGACGTGGCGAGGGTTAATACTGCAGAGTGTTGGCTGGAGTAGCTGCGGATGATAGCGTTTGGTGGAAGAACGTTGGATGGACAAACAAAGTGGGAAAACTATTTAGTAGTGGGTAGTTTTATATAACCTTATAGCAAGCGCCTAGGCGCAGCTGGAGCACCCCCCCGGATCATGATTGATCTCTAATGGGGAGGACCAGCTGCGCTGGAGGCCAAGTAACACACACACGATGCCAATCATTGCCTTCAAAGCAAAGCAGACGTAACGAAGTTGCCAGTCCTTTGAACAACAAGCACATTTCTAATCCTACTCAGCCAAAAATCAGAGCAGTGCAAGAACATTTAGTAATGGATACAAACAACAAGTTTGTACAGTAACAATGGAAGGTAAAGACGCATACAATGATGATACAATAGCCCTACCATAATATATGACTTGGCCCAGAGACAATTTTTGTCAGAACAGGTCAAGCTCTGGCAATCCAGGCCCCAGCCATAGATGCATAACATATAATGTGATACGCAGGATAGAAGTAATCCAAGCTATCTCGAGTAGATAACTGGTATTACAAGAATGGCTTCAATTTCATAGTTAACTAATATAAAAGTATTTATATTTAAACCCAAGGTAATCCATTGTTTCAAACTAACCGCGCCTATGTCGATATTATATCGAGTAGATGAGTCACTGATCCCTGTGCGTTCCTACAGCTAGCTTCAAATATCTTACGCAACCGCACCCATTTGTCTTCCTTGAGATCTGCGCTCGTACTCAATCTGCTTCTCCTTGGCGTGCTGCTTCTTCATGTACTTCTGCGCCGCCTTTTGCAGTAACTTGACAACCTTAACATTGGCATCGCTAAATATGGCATACTCTAGGGGGCTCATTTCGTCCTCGTCTTCTATTGAGGCAGGAGCAATAGAGGCTGATAATAAAGCGTGTACCACTTGGAATGATGGGGGTGCACGCCGGGTTGGCTCGTCTTCGAATAATCTGCAGTCTACATCGCATGCGAAGTGAAGTGGTGTGCGGCCATCCTCGTCGTGGACCTTGCAGGCTTCGGGTACGCCATGGCCAAGTATTTGATGACGGGAACTGATGTGCCGACGCCTGCGGCGACGTGCAATGGAGTTCGGTTCAGACAGTCTCTGGCACTGGGCGAGTCGGGGCAGATCCTGATGATTTCGGCCACAATTCCGAGAGGGGGGGTGTTTCTCACCACAGCGTGTAAGAACGACATGCCATTGAATTCGCTGCTGTTGGACATTATGTCCGATAGGGCTGTGAAGGCTTTGGGGTTGTGCAAGGCGATTTCGTTGAATGTTGACCAATCCTGACTTTCGATGATGTTGAGGATTAGGGTCATATAGGACAACGCGTTGGCGGTGAGGCTTGCTGGTATAGATGGATAGCAATTTGGGCTTGTCATGGTTTTTATGTTTGGTTTGAGTTATGCCAGGAGATGGTTGCTGCTGTTGTCAATCAATGCAATCAGAAATTATGAGAGTAAAAACAACGACGATCCCAGCATTCAACTTCGATACAATATTGTACCACACAGGCCATGAGAGCCAGATGGGAATGCGAGATGCGAGTAATATTGCGAGCTATTCGATGTCGAAAATTCGAGCGATTAATACATGGTGAGCAGCTCGGCGCGGATTGTTCGCCCGCGATAGCTCGCGAGCGGGCGGTTTGATTGAGCGGTTTTGCACCATGATGTATCTAAGGCCGACACTTATCGTTTACAAATACAAATTACAAATCGCAACTCTTCCGCGACCCAAATGCGATTTGTATTTTACGATCCTCATCGTTCACAAACAAAAACCACAAATTCAGCAGGCGCATTTTCAAAGATACCAGCATTGCTACACTATTTTTCTTCGTAGGAATCAATTAAAAATTATCATGGTGCTTCTTGCGGATGAGGTTCAGAAAACACTCGCCAGCGCTGGCTAACTTAGTAAACTTAGAAATGGTGTGACACTGTCCATGTCAAGATTCGCTTATTCACGTACCAATTCCAAAATATAAATACATACAAATGGAAACAAACCTAACACCTAACCCTCGTCGATTTGTAGAAAATCGACGGATAACAAATCGCATCCCCCGATTTGTAGAAACGAGAGCGATTTGTAATATTTTCTACAAATCGGTGTGACCGATTCCACGATTGCAGAACCCGATTTGTAGACGATAAGGCAGGATGATCGTAAAATACAAATCACATCACAAATCGGGTCTAAGTTCGCGATTTGAAATTTGTGTTTGTAAACGATAAGCGTCGGCCTAAGAAAATAATATCGCCTATGTAATATGATCTATCCGTCCGCCCGCGGGGATGCGTGGGATGGATAGCAATCCCAAATAAACAAAATGTGAGGACGCCTAGAGTCAAGAAAATTGAAGTACGATTTGGGGGTGTCTGAAAATACATTGTGCTTCCTTTCTACTAGTCTCTGTAACTCTCATAAGGCTGAGGGGTACAGCGTCCGCTTCATATGGCCAGGGTCGTGGGTTCGAACCTCGGTTCGTCCCACACCGCACCATCCTTGAAAAAGACACCTATACTGTATCTCGCTGCCTACCTGTCGTAGAGTATATCAAAAATGTCAAAAATCAAGTGACACGGACGGAGCCAGTCTGTCTACCCATACGGCACTG
>JALLAS010001140.1:0-10185 GCA_036939415.1 Detonula confervacea
CCTACTTATGACGGCCATGGCCGCCGCCGCCGCTACTACCGACTGAATCTGCGGCGAAACCAAACACCTCGCGCTAACCAACCCCAAGTTTTGCCCGAGCTTTGCCGCGATCTCCTTCCTCCTCCATCCTCACCGCACCGGCGCTGTTCTTGACTCCGACGACGCCAGCGATAGCTTTGCCGACCGACCGCCGACCGTCTGCTCGCCATCTCGAATCCGTAACGCCATCCTTTTTTCTCAGCTCGAGCTGCGCGCGCGCGCACGCACTGCAACGATAATCCAACATGAAGCGATCAAGAATATCCGCCACCCTCTCCCTCCTAATTTTCAACCATCGCGGCCAGCTTGCCCGGTCCAACGACGACCACGATGTCGGCAGGGACGATTTTTCCAATCAAGAACGTCCCGTGCAATCCAGAAAAAGAGCCAGAGGAGGAGGGCAACACCCATTAGATGAAAATAATGCTGCTCGTCATGACACCAAGGGCAATAAAATATATAATAATGATGAGAGAGGGAATAGTGGTGTCAAGAATAACAGAAAGAGGAGGTTGAGAGGCCGACAGGATCAAACCCACCATCAATACGAAGCAGGCGATGAAAAGGGGGAGCAACGATTGCACGATGAACAATCTCATTCAAACAATCGTCAACACCAACAACCTCAACTACAACATCAACGACACCGACCTCAGCACCACCGACAACTGACCAACACGCAAGTATCCAAAACATACCTCCAAACCCACCCCTGGCATCCCAACCACGACCTCCTCCGATGCCGCGACGACGCCGATCCGCCCGCGTGGATGACCTGGCAGGGCGGCTACGCCGAGGCCCATCTATTTTCGTCGGGTTTGGAATGCTGCGAGAGATGGTTTCCGGAGGTGCGGGGATGCGTTGATTGGGTTGCCGAGGCGAGAATGAGCGAGGCCGGGGTCGAGGAGGGGTATAATGATGATGGGGCACGGGATGATTACGATCCTTTTGCCGATGCTGTTGGCGAACAACAACAACAACAACAAGAAGAAAGTTTGTATGATGGGGCGGAGGATGATTACGATCCGTTTGCCGACCAACATCAGCAACAAGCAGAAATAATGGAAGAGGCGGAGGAAGCAGGAAGGCTGGATGATTACGATCCTTTTGCTGATAATACTGTTGGCGAGCAACAGCAACAGCAGCAGCAAGAAGAAGACGAAGAAGAAACGGAGACGGAAGCTTCCGCGGCAAGTGCCAAGGTGGGACCCTCCACGCAATTGGGACCCAGTGCCGAATATTATAGACCCGGCACGACTGCTTCTTATTCGAATAACAATGCAGCATCAAACAGCGTCGGGTCTGCGGGCAGTTACACGTATGCCAATCAGGAGAATGGTGGCGTTGCTACTAGACCGGCCACGACAACAACAACAACATACACAAACGCAAATCAAAATGATGCAAATAATAATGGCGGAGGTGGTAATGGTAAGGTGGGTCCCGAATATTTATATGCCGATAACCAACAGCAGCAGCAGAGTAGTCCCGGAGGCAATGCTAATACGGTGGGATATACTCATGCCAACGACGAGGGTCAGAGCAACACCTCTTTCTCCAGCCCGGGCCATTCGAAGACAAATAATGATGGAGGAGGCTCGTCAAACTTTGACCAGCCTATAGAAGAGCAACAACCGCAAATCATCTCCGCAAGTAAACCATCCCAAAGCTTTGGAGGAGGAACCTCCAACAACAACCAACACACCGAAACAACCCAATCGCGAGGACACGGCGCCCCCCTCAAAAACCCGCATCACGATCCAAACAACTCCGCCTCACTAACCCCCCTCGAACCCACCTTTCCGACCTCCTCCTGCGGATCCTCCTGGTCGGAAGCCGCGGCGTGTTCCCAACTGTGTCACACGGGCGCCCCCTGCCCTCCCGGCCAAATGTGTCACACCGGCGTGCCCTGTCCCGCCTTCCAGGTGGCGCAGGCCATGGGGAATGCGGGCTCGTCGATATTGGAATTGATATACGCCAGCGATGGCATGAGCGGCACCGCGATGAGCACCAACGTGTGCGGCGAGGATTACAACGATGCCGAATCCAAGTGTCGTGCGGGAGAAACTGCCGAAGGAGACTTCGGCATCGGCGACAACGAATGGACGTTGGGGTTCGCCGACGACTTCGTGGCATGTCCCTCGGGAGGGGGATGTCCCCGCGAAATGCACTGTTACGGAGGCATACTGTGTCCGCTGCCACCCACCACGAGCCCCATGCCCACCCGCGCACCGGTCATACAATACACCCCCGACCACGATCAACACGGCAAGTCCATAATAGGGTACTACGCCGCGTGGCAATGGTACGACCGCTCCAAACTGGCCCAACCCCGGAATTTGAATTACGACTTGGTCACGCGGATCAATTACGCATTCTTTCAATCAAACAAAGAGGGGGATATTTGGGGCACGGACGATTACGCCGATGCCGCGATATTGTTCGGCGAGGAGCGGGAGGTCGCGATGCAGCCCGGCGAGGCGTGCAGCAGTTCCAATACCGCCAAGGAGAATTCGCGGGGGTGTTATTGTCATTTCGTAAGCGCCTCCGTTAGGGAATGCAAATTGCACGACGAGCAGAGCGGTTTGATCTACTTGGCGCACGGGCATGGCGTGGACGTATATGTTAGCGTTGGCGGATGGACGTTGAGCGATGCTTTTCCCGAGGTTGCGGCTGGCAGAAGTTCGAGGGAGAAGTTTGCGCAGAGTTGCGTCGAGTTGATTTTGGGTTATGGATTTGATGGTGAGAGATATGTTGTATGGTCTTCTTGTGCATTCATGGCGTGTGACTGTCTCTTGCATTGGTCATTTTTTGATGCTCATTGATATATTCAAACTGTTCCATTCTCCATACCGTACATCCTCTTCCATTCCATGCACATGATATTATGTCCCTACCCAAACCAACAAACAATACAATTTCACGAATCCAGGAATCGACATCGACTGGGAATATCCCGGCTATGCCGAACACTCCGGCACCCCCTCCGACCGATCCAACTTCGTACTCCTCCTCCGCACCATCCGCTCCGCTTTGGACGCCTTGGGCTCCCAAACCTCGAAATACTACGGATTGACGGCCGCTTTGCCCTGCGGTCCGTCCAACATTGCCAACCAGGACATTCAAAATGTGGTGGAACTATTGGACGAGGTGAATTTGATGACGTACGATTTTCACGGTGCCTGGGACGGAATTACGGGTCACAATGCCCCCCTCTACGGCCAGCCGTACGACGATCCGGAGGAGGGGTGGAGCGTGAACGGCTGCGTCGAGAATTGGGTCGGGAAAAAGTCGCCCATTCCTTCTTCGGAACGGAACCAATATCGATCCAAGGTGAATATCGGATTGCCGTTCTACGGCCGGAGCTACTTGGATACTACGCAGATGTACAGCTCGCACGGAGGCAACGATGTGTACAGCTGGGCGGACGACAACGGCGTTCCTCAATACTTCAACATTCATTCCAAATTAGTTTCCGGCGAAATGACTTCCGTGAGAGACGACGATACCGAAACCCCCTACGCGTACTTCAACGACGGCTACTCCATGATATCGTACGACGACGAACGCAGCATTTGCGACAAGGCGAGCTACGCCATGGATAAAAATCTAGGAGGGTTTGTGATTTGGGATATTTCGGGGGATATGATGGACCGTGCGGATAATGTCGGTGGTACGTTTCGTCAGCCGCTGTTGGAGGCGTTGAATCGCAAGTTGATGGTGCCGGGGATCGATTGCGAGGAGAGCTTTGCGAGGGTTTACGAGCCTCCGCCGCCGCCACCAAAATATGAGACTGCAATGGTGGATGATCCGCCTACTGATGAGCGGATTGAGGCATTAAAACCGATGGATGTGGATCCGTCAGAGTCGATGGTAGGCGAAACATTGGCGACCAACGACAAAAGGCCCATCGTACCAGCATCAGCCCCCGCAGATCCGATAGCGAAAGCAAATCCTATTGCAAGAGGGGACAAGACCGAGATAGTCGGAATACCAATCCTACAACCTCCGCCGCCACCCGCTCCGCGTCCCCTACCGGTCTATCGACCCACCGACTCCGGCTCTCCCTACACCATTCCAACCTCGACCTTCGGACCCCTCTCCGTGGCCGCCGAATCCTGCACGGGAGGCTGTCCCTCCTCCTCCAGCTGCGTGGGAAATCAAGCTTCGGGACAAATGATCAAGGATTCGGAATGCGGTCCCTGTACGAGTGGACAGACGTGGTGGCCGTGCGATATGCCGGGATTGTGCTGGTGCTGGGCGGATGGTACAAATCGCATCGCTCCTGCCCCGGTCTCGGGCGTTGCCAAACACGACGAGGGGAATGCATATTATACGGTGTGCGACGATTTGTTCACCCGGGAGATGTTTCGCAAGATAGCTCCCGGCGCCCAGGAACCGTACACGTACGAGGGACTCTGCGACGCCATTTTATCCTACAACGCCCATCACACCGAAAAGGTCTTTGGCATGGGCACCAGTTACCAGCGCACCGCCGAGCTATCCGCCTTTCTGGGCAACACCCTCCACGAATCCGACGAATTCCGCGCCGGACGCGAGTATCTGATGTGCGCCGACAACGTCCTCGTAAGCGGAGAGGTGTACTGCAAGCCGTGCGATCCCGGCTCGTTCGACTGGTCGACCAAAAAGTGCTCTCACAGCTTGGTGAGCGGAAGCCACGACTTTAACGAATATTGCCAGCCAAGCTCCAAGCCCCCCGAGGCCTGCGCCTGCGGCCACGCGGACCAGGGATCGGACGGTGCGCCCGCAGGGTACGTGGCGGCGAAACATTTATTCTTCGGCCGCGGCGCCATCCAACTCAGTTGGAATTACAATTACATCGGCGCTTCCGTCGCGTTGACGGGGAGTGGGGATGCGTTTTGTAATAATCCGGACTTGGTGGCGACGGAGGGCAAATATGCTTGGGGGGCGGGGATTTACTTTTGGATGGAGCACGTGAAGGAAGGGACGACGTGTCATATGGAGGCGTTGAAGGATGGCGGCGATTTTGGTGAGTGTGTAATATTATATGTTCTTTGCGTTTAGACTGCGTTTGACATTTGAGCACATGATGTGCCAACAACTTTTGGTCTTGATTCGTTTCCATGACCACACTCTCATCACTCTACATTGCCCGTTAACTCAATTCAATAACTTTCTCCATTTGAACATTTTACAGGAGGCACGCTGAACAACATCAACGGAGGACTCGAATGCCCCGCCCACGGAGGATGGCACGTCGACGCCGTCAAGGCCCGGCTCAACCGGTACTGCCGTGCGTCGAGGGCGTTCGGCTTACCCAATTTAATGCGCCTCGATAACTGCGCGGGGTTGGGGGATGCGATGGACACTTGTTTGGTGGAAGGCAAGTGCGATGATTGCGAGAGCTATCGCGGGGCTTTGACGGGGAAGTTGGTGAATAATTTCGTGCCGTTCACTGTCGAGGGGTCCTCCTCGGTGGTATCTGATCCTGATGTGGTCGAGATGCTGTCAGAACCAGTGGAGCCGCCTTGTCCCGAGGGCTTAATGCCCTGGAGCCAAAACGAGGAGTGCTGCGTCCCCAACTCAAATTTCATTGGTGATGGCGCCTGCGATCCGGACGCGCCGTACAACACCCCCGTCTGCGGCTACGACGGAGGCGATTGCTGCAAGGATACGTGTGACCGAAGCGCCTCCTTCGGCTGCACCACCAAAGAGGGCGATAGCTTTGGGAAGTACGGCCCCTTTGGTTATTATTGCGTCGATCCCTCGCAGGGCGAGGCGGTGATAAATTCTCGCTCGTGCGATGCGGACGACAAGTTTCGTATTGGGGATGGGCGGTGCGATTCCGAGTACAACACGCCGGAATGCAATTATGACGGTGGCGATTGCTGCGAGGAGACGTGCGATGAGGAATTCGCTTTCTTCGAGTGCAGTGCGGCAGCCCAGGGCTACGATGAGTGCCTCCATCCGAACTTCCAAGTTGATGAGACGTTGAGGCCAACTACTAGTCACCCTACGCAGAGGCCAACGACAAAATCTCCCACGAATGAGCCTACGCAGAGGCCGATAACAAAATCTCCCACAAATGATCCTACGCAGAGGCCGACATCAAAATTTCCCACAAATGATCCCACGCAGAGGCCGACAACAAAATCTCCCACAAATGAGCCGACCCAGAAGGCAACGACGAAACGACCCTCGAAGGGGCTCACGGTGCAGCCGACACGAGCTCCAACGCCTTCCCCGACGCCATTGCCGACACCCTTACCAACGTCTTTGCCGACACCGTCACCAACGCCCAAGCCGGCGCTTCCACTTGATGGACTACTAGGGGAAGGTGACAGAGATGATAACGGCAATCTGATAAAGATGTGTCACATGGACATGAAGGAATGTCCTGGAGATGCCGGTTATGTTGGACGCGACTCAGAGAACAAGTGTAGGTTCTATGACTGTCCCGAGCCTCCTCAGGAGCAAGCTGCAGCTGTGGTTGAACCCATGGAATGCAAGTCATCCAGGCGGAAGGAATGCCCTGGTGGAGTATTCGTAAATCAGGATCCGATGAACAATTGTAAGTTCAAGCCATGTCCTGCAGTTATCACAGGTGACAGAGATGATCACGGCAATCTAGTCAAGATGTGTCCCATGGACATGAAGGAATGTCATGGAAATACTGGTTATGTTGGACGCGATTCAGATAACAAGTGTAGGTTTTATGACTGTCCTGAGCCTCCTCAGGAGCAAGCTGCAGCTGTGGTTGAACCCATGGAATGCAAGACATTCATACGGAAGGAATGTCCTGGCGAAGTATTCGTGAGTCAGGATCCGATGAATAATTGTAAGTTCAAGCCATGTCCTGAGGTTATTGAGGAGCAAGAGCCAAAGCAAAATACGCCTCCGCCAACTCCCAAGCCAGCACTTTCAATAGATGGTCTTCTAGGGGAAGGAGACAGGGACGATAATGACAATCTGTTCAGGATATGTCCCAAGGACATGAAGGAATGTCAGGGTACTGGTGGCTACGTTGGGCGCGATCCAGAGGACAAGTGTAGGTTCTATGCTTGCCCTGAGCCTCCTCAAGATGATGCTCCCCAGGAGCAAGCTGCAGCTGTGGTTGAACCCATGGAATGCAAGAAGTTGTTCATGCGGAAGGAATGTCCTGGTGGAGTGTTTGTGAGTCAGGATCCGATGAATAATTGCAAGTTCAAGCCATGCCCTAAAAGTGACGAGAAGCCGCAACAAAAGCAAGAGCAACATGTGCCTGAAAAGCAATCCTCAAATGCTGGTGAACACGGTTTGGCATCGTCGATTTCATCTGCAATGCACGGAGAGGATAACAGCAATCAAGATGCTGATTATCTGCAGCCGAAGATCCCAGGGCCAAGCAAGATGCCTACACGAAGACCCTCTCTGCCAGGACCGGAAAAGAAATGCAGACAAGATTTGCTTGAATGCCATGGAGGAGGTACTTTTGTTGCGAGGGATCCAGATAACCATTGCAATTTCTTGGAATGTCCGCCTGTGGTAGAGTCATTAGCTTCGTCCATCAGCTCCTCGTTTCAGCAAAACGTCCCAGAGTATGACCACTGGCCATGCAGTGATGAAGTGATCCGTTGTCCTGATGGAGCTTTCGTTGGGAGGGATCCAGACAATGGATGTGAATACTACAGATGTTCTGGGACGCCCTTGCTGCATGGATTAGCGAATCGTTCTAACAAGAGGCTCCAATTCATGACCTCTCGTCGTGCAGCGATGAGGTCACGAGATGCCCTGATGGCACATTCATGGGCCAAGATCCAGGTAATGATTGCATGTACTCTCAATGTTCAGGTTCGAGGCCTTTGGCTGCGTCAATTAGTAAATCGTTCCAACAGGAGGCCCCATTCAACAGCCATTGGCCATGCGGCGATGCATTCGACCGGTGTCCCGATGGAACGTTTGTTGCAAGAGATCCAGTGAACGATTGCGAGTATGTTCCCTGTGGCCCTACAAGGCAGCCAATCAGACTTCCAAGCAGTTCGCCTATATCCAGTCCCACCAAGAGGGAAATACAAACTATGGCAGCCTCAATTCAAACGAAGTACAACACTCTCATTGCTCGACCACCAACTAGCAACTCCAACACCAACCTATTCAACTCTATGAACGCATTGGCGCCATTTCAAGACGAGACTTCAACCAACGACCATTGGCCATGCAGTGACGAATTGGACCGGTGTCCAAATGGAAAATTCGTCGGGCGAGATCCAGAGAATGAGTGCGAGTATTTTCCATGTGGTCCCACAAGGCAGCCAAGCAAACGTCCAAGCAGTTTGCCAACATCCAGTCCCACCAAGAGTGAAATACAAACTATGGCTGCCTCAGTTCACAATAAGTACAACACTCCACTTGATCGACTACCAACTAGCAGCTCCAATGTTGTATGCAGTGACGAATTGGACCGGTGTCCTGATGGAAAATTTGTTGGGCGAGATCCAGAGAATAAATGCGAGTATTTTCCATGTGGTCCTACAAGGCAGCCAAGCAGATGGCCAAGTAGTTTGCCAACATCCAGTCCCAACAAGAGGGAAATACAAACTATGGCTGCCTCAGTTCAAAATAAGTACAACAATCCGCTTACTGGACAACCAACTGACAATTCCAGCAGCAACCAAAACAGCTCTATGAACACATTGGTAGGACAAACGTCCAAATGTCGCAATGATTTGTGGGTCTGCTCAGATGGAAAATGGGTTAGACGCGACCCCAATAATGGTTGCAACTTCATGTGCTCATCAGATGAGGAGGGTGGGTTGCAGCAAATGTCAGGGACCATGCCGGCGTACTCCAGTGGATCACTAGCTCATCACAAGAAGCAGAACAATGCCTATATTGGACAATCTCAAAGTCATCATCACAAGAAGAAGAATGACAGGTCACGTTGAAATGAATTTTCAAGATGTAAACTAAGAAGAGTACTATTATGGATTTGTTTCTAGCTCGATCAATAACTGCACACATATTAACGGATAGAGATCGTGTACACATTATAGAGACCATTCACGACAAAAAGAATAGCCAGTTCTCCGGAATCCTTACAATACCCTCATAACAAAATAAGAAAAAAAGGCCGGTGTCATTATTGGAAAATGCCCAAACCCCCCTGCGTCTCACCTGCTATGATGATGCCCATGTATATTGTTTCAAAAGTTTCTTACTAATGTAGATAGAACAGAAGGAAGCTCGAGCTTTGCATTAATTGCATTGACAATTCTCATCAATGCATGGTATGCTCGAAGTATGTGATGGAAGTATTGCACACGATTGAAGTACACGGTCGGTGTAAGCGACCCAAAGGTATTGTTTGAAGTACGCGAGCCAGGTACGCGATCGCATAGAATGCACGGTCGACATATTACCCATGTATACGATAGAAGTGCACGACTGATCGTGAATCGATCAGTGTACATAATCGAAAATCTATAGTTGCCTTCGAATTACGAGCTGGTGTATTTGATCTATTCATGAATCCACGATCGAGGTACGTAATCGTAGGGTGTACATAACCCGTACATCGTCTAATTTGATCACTTCAATCGCATACGCATAGATTCATCCAGTTTATCACACACTCACATTACTTGGCAGAGTAGATCATATTATTCTATCTTGATGGAGAATACTTACCATACCCTGAGCAGGATCTGGCTGTTGCCGCATTGGCTGTCGTCGAGCCAGCGCTTGGAGCTGAGCTTGGAGCTGAGCTTCGAGCTGAGCTTGGACTTCGAGCTGAGCTTGGAGCTGAGCTTGGAGCTGAGCTTCGGGCTCAACTTAAGGCTCCACTTAAGGCTCGGCTTCAGGCTAGGCTTCGAGCGCAGCTTCGGGTTCAGCTTCGAGCGCAGCAACGAGCGCAGCAACGAGCTAGCGCTTCGAGCTGAGCTTCGAGCTGAGCTTCGAGCTGAGCTTCGAGCTGAGCTTCGAGCTGACGAAGCAAAGGCTGGTTCAAAGACTGGCTTGGATGCAGGCCAAAGGCTGGCTCGAAGGCTGGCCTGAAGGCTGGCTCGAAGGCTGGCTCAAAGGCGAACTTGTATGCTGGCTCGAAGGCCAACTCAAAGGCTGACTCTAGGGCCGGCTCAAAGGCAAACTCATAGGCTGGCTCAAAGGCGAGCTCGAACAATTGCTCAA
>JALLAS010001141.1:0-10175 GCA_036939415.1 Detonula confervacea
GCTTTAGAAATATTACATGCTCGTCCCTGATACCTATGCACTGTCATTAGAAACCTAGAGTTGGCGGCCTCTCGCTTTAAGAGGAAGCCCATGACTTGGGGTGCTTATAGCCTAGAAGAACTTGATGCAAGCCTACTATCCTGGAACAGCTCTAATCTTCGTACTTATTCAGCCTTAGTAGAAACATTGCCACCTTTTATGGAGAGCTCATTAGAGTACGCACCAAGAGCATATGGTACCTTTTGTGCTGGATCATGACTCAGACTACATCAACGTCGTTTACCTCTAACACCTCTACCGGGTGTTTTCCTCCTCTGTCTATTGCCATTTCGCCCGCCATTTATTCTGCCTCCGTGAGCATTAGCACTAAAATCATCAAGATCTCGACATTTCCAGCCCAATCCTTTTTTTATCTCATCATTTGATAATAATCTCCACTCTCCCTCTTGTAGACCTTCACTCAATGAATCAGAATCGTCACTCATTTGTCCTTGCCCTGCATCGTTCAAATGTTCTAATAATCCATTCAAAGTCAATTTACCAATACTAACACGATGCAACTTCATCACGCCTGATCCTACAGCATGAAACATTCGTCGTATCTGTCGATTCTTTCCTTCTGAAATGGTGATTGAAACGTGAGTCGTACTGCGTGATGGATGTGAAAGTATGGATAGAGCATCAGCTGGTTTTGTATGTCCACCGTGTTTTGCAGATAAAGCCACTCCTTTGTCTAACAGTTCTTGGAGAGGGTACGAGTCAATGCTAGTGGTGTTTGATGTGAGAGTATTGTTTATTGATGATGATTGTTGAGAAGATCCAGGAAGAGAGTGATGACCCATTATGACAGCCTCATACGTTTTTTGGACAAGACTAGTCCCTGATGATGACTGATCAGTCTTTGCATTTGGATTGGTAATTTGATGAACCAATGCACCATCATTTGTAAGAAGTAGCAATCCTGTCGTATCAGCATCCAGCCTGCCTATTGCATGAAGTTTGGACCGGATCTTTGTAGCTACCTCAAAGCTTTCATTTGCATCTTCCTGTCTATCAGAAACAAATCCTGTCATGCTGAGTATATCTTCGTATACAGTGCGGCGGCTAGCTTGGCCATTTTGGGAAGATTTTGCAGATTGCGATACCTCATCAGCGTTGGAATGGGAAGTGATGACGTTCGGAGGTTTATGGTACATGATGACCATAGTTCTTTCTCGTGTAGAATTGGGAAGCTGGGCATTTCCATCTTGTTGTAAACGTCGTTTTCTCCTTTCATCGGTGGAAACCTTTGCTTTGGGTGCAGCGTAAAGATCAACAATGTTATTGGATGCGCCAAACCTCCTCCTCCTTCGACTCCAGCACTCATCAAGCATCAGTGGTTTTGTGAATATATCATCATGCTCTTTCTGATTCCAAGATGTTGCGACGCGGCAGGTATTATCATTTTGAACGATGAACGCAGATACTGCCTCCCACAATAGCAGTAAAAGCTTGGCAGCTTGCTTCGTAAACATAATGGTCGGTTGTCCTTTGACCTGCTTCCTTTGACCCTTGCGATATCTTTTGATTTTATGACGGCAAAATTGATGGACATGAGTGTAGTATAGCAATATGGTAATCGACAAGTTGTTACCTATTATCCTTAGAAATAAGCTTATTGATATTGCTGGCTCGTCTGGACTCACAATTTATCTAAGGTACTTCATAATATTTACGTAGCCCTGTCGCCGCCCAACTGCTTGATAAAAGCCAAAACAGCAACTACCACAAAACACCAACCACAACACAACTCAAAAGTAATCCAACCAACACCCACCGCCGCTCTCCTTCGTCACAGTCGGTGGACAACGCCACCCACCATCCAACATCATGTCCGCCCCTCCTCCCACCGACTCAGACGGTGGCCGCAGCCACAAAAGAGTGGCGTCCGCCACGGCCCTGGCCATCGACGACATGATGCCCTCGGCCGTGCCCACCCTCAAAGTCATGAGGCTACAAGCGCCACAACTTGGGCAACCATCGGCTGGTTCCTTGTACTCTCCCAACAATCTATTAACGTCGACTCTATTGCTGCCCGATTCGTTTGGCGTGATTCACGTCGGGGAGACTTTCTCGGCGTACCTCGGTGTGTTGAATACATCCGCTGACATGTCCGTTAGAGGGTTGACCGTCAGCTCGCAATTGCAGACTCCCTCGCGAAGGATATTGCTACCATCCCGTCTTGATAACACACCCCGTGATATTGATCCGTGTGGAGGAGTCGATGCCATCGTCTCGCGTAGGCTGGAAGAGGTTGGTCCGCACATATTACGAGTGGAAGTGGGCTACATTTCCAATGGATCGAAAAGTTTAAGAAAATTCTACAGATTCAACGTGACCGTGCCATTGAATATCACGGAGACCGTGACTCGCAGTGGGGATGCTACCTGTCTGGTTTCGATTACTGTGGAAAATGTCATGGAGAAGCAAGCGTCGGGGGGAGGAGCCCTGACGATTAGCTCTGTTGGCTTTGAAGCCACGAAGGGATTGGTAGCTGAGGAGATTAGTCTGGAAGGGAACAATAGCAATGAGAAATTATCAGCTGTTCAACTGTATGACTCATGCGGGAGATTAGCGCCAGGAGAATGCCATCGATATTTATTTGCCGTAAAAGCAGAAACAGAAGCGGCAGCACTCCGCGGAATAGCATGCGGGGACGACTTGGGACAGGCAATTTTGACATATCACAAGGCAATGGGGGAAGTGGGAAAGGTTTACTCCTCGGTAGTTGTTTGTCCCCCCACATCATTCTTATCGCAAAGGCAAGAAGCTGGCAGCAGTGATAATGCAGCCAATTCCAAATTTGTCGTGCATAGGAGCGGTCTCTCGGTGGATGTGGCCGCGGCTGCTGCGCAACGATCCATGTCGGGACAGAGAAATAATGATGGTAGTCTGGATGATACTCTTCCGGTTACGGTGGAACCAATCGATCCACCGTCAACAATGAGGCTATCGGTTCCCGAGAAGGTATCGTTACTGATTGTGAATCACTCTAGTCAGTTGATGAATGTTCAGCTACAAATGCGGCTAACGGACATGACGGGGGTTGTTGTATGTGGCTCCAGCTTTGTTAATGTAGGCGGGGTACCGCCATCGGGAGGGAGCTGTACCGTTGATGTGCGCTTGTTAGCTCTGGTGGCAGGTTTGTTTTCTGTGAAGGGATGCTACATTGTTGATTTGTCGAGTGGTATGGAGTTGTGCCAACCGTGAGTAAAAGTTTGCTTCGCTTGCTTGGTCTCCATTCCGAAAAAGACTTTTACTATTCTTTAAGTGCTCACATTATTTTTTCTTCACTCTTTCTCCAATCCCAGTGCATTATTTGATGTGTTTGTGAAGCTACCAGATGAAGTAGAAGAAAAAAAGACAACTGACGCGATTGATTTCTAATCCATGACATTAAATTTTGAAGAACTGTAATAGTAATATCTCAATTAGCCGAACAAAAATTTAGCTTTCGCATTATCTCAGCTCAATTATGAATGCTATGTTGATTTGACAATTGGTATGGAATTATGTCAGCCGCGAGTGAAAGTTTGCTTGAGACAGTGTCTGTAATTCAGAATCATATTCGCACTCATTTTTCAATTGCTGCCTTTTCTCCACTCCTTTTCCGATTGCAGTGCATTATTTGATGTGTTTGTGAAGCTATCAGATGAAGTAGAAGAAAAAAGACAACCGATGGGATTGATTTCTAATCTATGACATTAAATTTTGAAGAACTGTAATAGCAATATCTCAATTAGACGAACAAAAATTAAGCTCTCGCATTATCTCAGCTTAATTATGAACTTTGAGCACATGTCAATACCAACTTCAGACACAAACTCATTGACATGTGGTTCAATGAACTCCCTCCCTGATGGATTTAGCATGCCGACATGCACAATGTGTGGCCCCCTCTCTCCAATATCTAGCGCAATATCATTTATTGTGCACTTTGGCTTAGCATCATCTGAATCCTCCTCCGACGAAGAATCCGCATACAAAGCACAACAGTGTCGAACGGGACTGAATTCTTCCAACCTCTTTTTGGCAGTTTCGTATTCAACCCATTTCAGATGCACAGGACAAAGCAACTCGCTAGGTTTGTATTCTGCCTTGTATGTCATCTTTTGGCACGAGTGTATGTAATAGCCTTGAATTATTGAACACATGAAGCTGAGATTGCTGTAAAAAAATAAAGTGTTGAAAAAGAAGACAGCCTGACATTCTTACCTAAATAGTAGAAATGAAGCTCAGGTCGGAACTGAGATGCTCGGCGAACCCACTCGATCTCACGCAGTGCAGTGTATTTTCCCAGTTCCAAAGAGGAAAGAGTGGGGTCATAGAATGCATAGACGGATGAAACTGATTGTGGGAGTATATCAACCACACCAACAGCAATCAGCGGCCCATCAAAAGCATCTTTCGAAGTTGACAAGCGATATTGTTGATGATAAGTTCCAAAAGGAACGTGAACATCATATCCGTCTTCATTTGACATGTTGTCATCAAAGCCAGATGGAACCTCATCTTGATGCACAGGGGTTTCGCAAAGGAAGCGGTAAAACGTGACGTAAGACGTCTTAATCTTCGATCGACTAACCTCATCCAAATGACTGTAGGCAACGTCCACATTGAGAAACCCTTGCAGCTTTCTCTGATGATAGTAAGCATAATCATGAACTTCGGCTTTTTCACTTGAGGCTTCGCCGGTACCAAAGAATGGATCAAAATCTCCATGTACAGCCGTCTGATAGCGACAGAATAATTGGTGCACTTCTAGCTGCAGTGAACTCTCATGAGCAGGAACAGATTGGACTGTCAAGAATCGTTTTTGCTGTGGGGTCCTTGTCTGAGTAAGCAATGCCTTGTCCAGCCTGTTGATTTTGTGGGTAATTAATTTGTGTCTGGTAATAAATTCTGCGATTGGGTCCAACTCATCCGCATCTTTGGTAGGAGACTTTTTCTTTGGTGGTTGATGATTAGTTTTCGATGCAGTGCTTTTTGGTGGTATGACACAAGTAGCAGTGGCGGAGGGAGGAGCACCGAAGGTAACATGGACATGCCCACTTTTTTCATGACATGACACCTCTTTCAATTGAAGTTCGTTTGTCTTGTCGTTTTGTTGCGTGTTATCAGAACAGAATCTTTTCAATGAGTCTACTACTAAGCGAACCAGTAGTTGTTTGTCAATGCATCCTCTGGAACGGCCACATGCAGCTGCGCATGCTGATGTAGAAGCCGTCGCAGTAAAACCTGCGTTTGTGTTCTTTGCAGCTTTGGGGCCTGTTGGAGGTTGCGAGATTTTGAAGGAGCACCATTTTGGTAAACTTGGCTTTTCATCTGTATCATCTGTAGTCCACCATGCCCACTCAGGTTTATCTTTACCACAAGCTCTGCCTTGGCAGCTTAGAGCAGCCGACTTCATGGCTTCATTGGTAATAGATTGATAAACCACCCTTGACAGCTTATCCAACAAAGGCTGTAAACATTCTGGATTGAGAAAGAGTGGTTGAGATTGTTGCCCAACTGATGAAGCATTTTTTGATTTAGCTGGCATGTTCTGTTGGATTCGCTTAGCGGTCAAGGGATTTTCATCGAGTCTATCGTGGTTTGGTGATAGCCTTCTTGACTTTTTATTCGGATGTTTTGGTTCGGATTGGCAACTTGCGCCAACCTGCTTAGAATCAGAGTTGGCCTTTTCTTCAGCAGTACTATTATCACCAAGTTGCATCTTTGCAACATGTGAAGCATGGACAGAATCGTCATTTGGCAGTATTGAATACCGCCCATTGAATGATGCCCCCAAGTCGGCGTGGTTGGCAACTACATTGCTATTGACGCATTTGGAATTGTGCGACTCAAACGCACGCAATATAGTCTTTCCAACTTTTCTTTGACTCTTGCTCCCCGGCAACAGAATTGCCCTCGACAAATCGCTACCATTAGTAGGCAGGACACTGTTGCAGCGAGACGCAAATCTCAGCACATCGAGCCGTATGCTGATGGCCGGGCAGCAACTTTCATGATTGTGAGGTCGATACAATAGCTTCCCCGACCTGCGCCACCCCCGATTTATCAAGCCTTCGTAGGTGCCGTAAGGGAGACGATCGAAGAGGAGTCCGTACGACTTTGACGTTTTTGTTTCTTCCACATGGTCACCATTCTGTCTTTCAGTTTCTGTTGATCCAGTAGTAGCCTCTCTATTAGTATTAGGGTCATTATTTTTTGACGCCCCGCCGCCACTAAAAATGGCTTTGTTGAAATCGTCTTCGATGCCCAAAACATGCATTCGCTTCCCCCCGCAATAGCCGCACTTCGATTTGGATGGTCCGCATATCCGCGCCACTGATTTTTCCACCGCGGGAGGAGGAGGAGACGCCTTCTTCGCCTCCGCCTCCGGTTCCACCTCCTCTAATGCATTATCGCAGTCTTCTTTCTCGCAGGTACTGACTTCCTCTGCAGACGGTGCATTCATGGAATTCCTTCTCGCAAATTTAGGCCTAGGCTGCGTCGCCTTCTCGGGGCCGTTGGTGCATACTTGAGACATTGCCATTGCCCTCTAGTTTCAAATAAAGAAACGATCCTCTATCTCTATGCGGTCGTTCCCATCTGCCGCTTAGACGAGAAACACCGCTAAGGCTGGGCGACGTGACTTCACGCTACGGTGAGCCGTATACCCTGGGAACAACGGGATCGATGATAATAAGGAAGAGGGAGAAGGTTGATAGATGCCGTTACTGCGCTTTGTTGCCATTGATTGCAATTGATTGTGGCATGTCAATTTCAATTTTCAACTGGAATGCGGCAGGCGGCGCGGCATTGCTGGTGTTGTATTTTTGTTGGGGTCGAATTATGGGGTATTCAAATTAATTTTTATTCAGTCTTATTCACAGGTCATTTAAAAATATTTATTGTCTTGTGTCTTTTTATATCTACCCCGTATCTAATAGCTCTTTGTTTCAGCTAGCGTCAGGAAAGAACAGACTATTGCACACCTGCCTATCGTACACCAGACACTCCAAGACACCACACGACCTCACACGACGTCGTCAGCTTGGCACGCCTCCCCCGCCTCCACGACGCCACACCCAACTCCCGCTCCCCCCTCGATGATCATCGCACCTCTTGTCATGTCCATTCGACACGTCTTTGTGTATGGTTCACTCCGTCCAGACGATGATTCCGGTCAAGCATGGACGAAGGATGCAGTGCGTGGATTGGACGCTCAAAAGGCCGCACTGCCGAAGGCGCGGCTATTTCATGATCAGTATGCTTGCGCTGCGTTAGATTTAGATGATTCAAAGCCAAAAGCCAACGATACCGGCCACTCCATTCTTGGATTTGTTCTGTCGTCCAATGATGAACTATTATTCACAGAGAAAATGAAGCTGTTCGATCAAATAGAAGGGTACAGAGGACCCGGGTCTACAAATAATTTGTATGACAGAACAACAGCGAAAGTNATCTAATTTGTATGACAGAACAACAGCGAAAGTCGAGCTTTCGCCATTCTCAAACAAAGAAAGTGCAGCAAGCGTTGAAGCATACGTATATCACAGGACCAATAGTTGTAGCAGGGCGAATCCAATTTTGTCAGGAGATTGGCTTGAACGCGAGAGATAATTGAGATGGTATGGTATTGTGCGCGTGTAAAGATGCATACAATAATATGCCCAACAAACTTTATATTTACTGAGGCTAGAGATATGTTTAAGGAAACAGCCACGGGGGATTTTACCTGGCAAGAACGCATCTCATATCTTCGGACTACACTCGAATTTGGGTTTGAATAGACAATCAAAGAGTGGCTCTTTTGGGGCCTGAGCTCGGAGAGGGTAGAACAAGAAAAAGTGACCGAACTGTTCGCGGCTGTTACCTGTGCCATCAATCGGGTGCCTTGCGCATCCGTTCTCGCATGACGATTCCGGTCAAGCATGTACGAAGGATGCAGTATGACAACTGGATGCTCAAAAGGCTGTATTACTGAAGCCGCAGTTATTTCATGATCAGTATGCTTGCGCTGTGTTAGATCCAGAGTGCACAAATAATGGCAACCACTCCATTTTCTCGGATATTATGTCCTTTCGTCCAATGATTATCAAACTATTCAAATAAAATGAAACTATTTGATCGAAAAATGGAAGAGTACAGAAGACCTGGGTCTCCAACTAATTTGTAAGATAAA
Organism: Detonula confervacea; assembly: GCA_036939415.1. Lineage (NCBI taxonomy): Eukaryota > Bacillariophyta > Thalassiosirophyceae > Thalassiosirales > Thalassiosiraceae > Detonula > Detonula confervacea. Next base: position 8,210 of record JALLAS010001141.1, read on the forward strand.
ATAAAGCGAAAGCTGAGCTTTATCCTCCAACAAACAAATTCCAGCAAGCGATGAAGCATACGAATATTACAGGACCAACCATTGTAACAGGCAGCATTTAATTCGGTCAGGAGATTGGAGGCAACATGAGAGATAGCTGAGATCCTTTCCCTTGGCCACACGGCCGGCCAACAAAGAGAAGAGGGCGAAATTGTGTTTATCAAACGTCATGGCCGAGGGTGCTCTTCTCTCTGCTGTCATTATCAAGACTACCCAATTGTCGTCGCTGGCATCAAGCATTCCAGGATCCATCCTGGTCTTCATTTCAACGAGGCTGGGACTGGTTGGACAATGACTGAATTCTCTCCATATGTAGTAACCGCAACATGATCCTTGAAACCTCGAGAGAATGCAACCCCATGAGGCATAATAAATCCCCGCTGTTGGGAAACCAGCTTCAGAGGCTTCTCTGCTCCTGGATCGACCTTGAAGAACAAAACCCTATCATTCAACTGATCGGCGACCATTGCCATGCCATCATGATAATCGAGCCCATCCAATGATCCAACACCAATATCATGCACCCCAATGATGGAAAAAGATGCTGACGAGACATGTTTGGCCTTTCCAGAAGCAATGTCATCAACTGAGAAATCCAACCGCAATAAAATGACACGGTTCTGTGCAACAGAGGGGTCCCGAGGCTCAAGTTTTTTGCACATATTTTTTCCAACATACCCATTTACAACCTGGGTTGTCAATCCTGCCAGAATGTGTTCCCCATCGATAAAACGCAAACCCTGAGCTTTGTATCCAATTGTCTCGTTACTTGAATGCATCAGATATTGTGCTATCACTTTTTCGTTCATGTAGTCAAAAATGCTGATCATGATGGTCTCCTTTAGTGATTTTCTGCTTGATGTAGCTGCAATGATGGATGAAGTGTTGGAGGGGTAAAATGTTGCCTCATGGCACCACTGCCCTTTTACATTTGGTCCAAAAGCAGCGACTTCCTTCAATGCCTCAAGAGATCTTCTTTTTAAGTCATACTTGAAAAGTTGCTGAGTCCCCTGTTTCAACTGAGATACAACGAGCATTTTTCTTTCGAGGTCGACGTCCATTAAATCCGGATTCCCTGACATATTAACAGAACCCAGGAGGCTGGCGAGCGAAAGCCCCTTGGCCCCAGGACTCACCAGGACATAATGATAAAGGTAGATGCGTTGCATCCCATAAGAGGCAACAGCAAGATGGTTTTCGTCAAGGAAGACAACACCTGTGGAGCTAGACATCCTCGCCCTGCTCACAACGACGGCGTTGTGGATATCAGGATCCTGACGAGGGAGGGAGAATTGGAACGCATCTCCCCGACGGAGTGCTCTAACTACCTCTAGATTGTTGAGCCTGCTCTCGATGTCACACGATCCGCTGAGTACAGCAGACGGAGCACAGTTGATGATTGGTCCCGCTGCCACGCCGTTCTCGAACATGGGAAGCCTCATCCACTCGGTATCAAACGACCCGCCCCGCTGCTGCTCTGGACGACTACACGCAGTGGTGTTAGCCCGGTAGAAGACCTGCGGGAATAGTGAACCATCTTCTGCAGTGATGACAGCCTCATTACTTTTCGAAATAGATCTGATGATTGAGGGGTTTGTTTTGGCGTCAAATACCATTGGACTTCCAGCAGAGGTGCCCCCACTTTGCTGCTTCCATAACTGAAAGTAAAAGTATGCCGGGGTGATGAGCATGCACGCCACGAGGCCAGCAGCCAGGCGTTGAGACTTACACTTGTCCGTCCTCTGGTGTCGAGTGGGAGTTTGCAGGTGTGGATATCGAGGTGTCCTCCTGTCACACCAACCGGTAAAGCAAGGTAAAGCCAGTTGAGAGTTCATTGATGATTGTTAATGCCGAGCAAGGTTAAAAATCAGTTACAATATCCCAACCCATTCTTAAGGGTCACTTGAGTGACCCTTAAGCCTTTTCT
>JALLAS010001142.1:0-10172 GCA_036939415.1 Detonula confervacea
GGAAGTTAGTTAGTGCCAGATGTCAATTGTTCCCGCCATATCTGGCACGGCGGCAACGGCGGATATTTCAACCATACCGGGGAGACTGGATAGTAGGTAGCCATGTCTGATTGCTGGAACTGACTTCATTGGTGTAACATAATAACGAGCGTATTGACACATCAACAGATATGGCTAGTGCATCCTCCCACATGGTTTCGGTTTTCCACAACTTATATACCTAGAACGGGGTACTCACTAATAAGTTAGGTGGTCCTAGATGTCCAATGTCCATACCCCAAAGACTGGCTAGCCAGCCATGTCTGACATAATCGTGAATTCATCAGTATACTCTATCATTCACAAACACACAAATAACATATATATATCAAGGCAAAGCATGTTACCCTCATTTTCAACAAGCACCCCCGCTACCACCACCGCCGCCTGACGAAAAGCTCCTCAGCAACACCAACCTCCTACCCGCATTCCCACTCCGCGAAGCAATCAGCTTGCTCACCATCGTGGGACTCATTCCCCGGCACTCCACCTCATCAACTGAAATCAACATGTCCCCCACGTGCACCTTTTCGTGAAGGACGGACGTTTCCTTGATGGCGTGGACCACGGGCATGTCCCCTGTTTGGTTGTCAACAACAATGCCCAACTTGCCGGAGGGTGCAATTACCGCGAGCCTGTGATAGCTGCTCACGGAGGTGTTGCTGCCATCATCGTACGAGGCGCTGGGAGTCAGGTACGCATTCTCCAACGTTCCATTGTCCCCGAAAATGTGCCGGTTGGGCGATTTGTCAGTGATCGTGGATTGCATCAAGCTGGCGCTGCCTCCAGTCATGAGGCGCTGCCTGCCGACGCCAAACTCGTACATTCCCTGCTCGCTCGAGATCATGCTTTCCGCCACGGTCTCGTCGGCACGGGGTTCCTTGTTGTTGTGTGCGCCCTCGCCAAAGTATGGATCTCCTAGCGTGCTCACGTCGTCTTCGCCTTCGCGGGACTCGACGGTGCCAAAGTAGTTTTGGATGGGAGGGAGCTGCGCCGGCAGGCCTTTGGGACCTTGGGCTTGGGGAGGAGGCAATCCGTCGCTGCTGCTCAATTGTACCGGCGGCCTGGATTGCGGATGAGATACTATTGTGGATTGGAATTGAGAGGAGGTTGGCGACATCTGTGACTGTACCGATTGCTTTCCCCCATGCCGATTTTGATGTTGGTCATCTTTCTTGCTCTTGCTGTACTTCATCCCTCCAATGCCTGCAAGTAGCACAAGCAATACTCCGCCAGCTGCCGCCCCAATGATGATCCACATGCTGTTATCCTGCAGCACAACTTCCATATCTTCAGATGTCTTTTCCTCGGTAATGACATCTCCTTCCACTGTCATGGTCATGCGGTCAACACTCTCAAAGGCATTGCTATCCGCAGCTTTCAGCAGGTACAAGTACTGAGTCTGCTGAGGGACAGTTTTGAAACCAGCTGCCACCATTTCATTCTGATCCCATTCCGTTTGCAGAGAAGAGAACCTAATGTTCGTGTTAAAGTCCAGCTGAAGCGGAGATGAATCTTGCAGCCTTCTCATGTTGTATTCTGCAACTGCATCATCCTTTGTTGTCAGCATCCTCCTCTCAAATAGTTCTTGCTTCTTAATCTCCACCTCCACAACAAGACCCTCACTAAATTCCCCAACCATCTCCTTCGCCTCCTTCCGAATCCGCTTCTCCGTTTCAATCCTCCACTTCTTGCTGGATTGAAAGCCCAATTTTCGATAGAAGGAGCCGTGCAGTACCATTGTGGATTGGATCTTGTAGTCTATGACTGGAATTGTAGGCGAGGACGTTGGTCGAGGCGTGCGGGTCGTAGGAGAGGAAGTTACCGGTGCTGCAGTGGTAGGCTCGCTCGTTGGCTCCCATGACGGCAGTGTCGTAGGACTTCCAGTAGGCCATTTAGTCGGACTCTTCGTCGGATCCGGAGTAGGTGCCTTTGTCGGATTCGCAGTAGGTTTTGCACTGGGTGAAACGGAAGGGAAGCTCGTAGGATTGGACGATGGAAATGTGGAAATGGTTGGCAAGGAAGAGGGCCAGATTAAGGGTGTGGGCCGATAGGAAACGGTGGGGTTTTGGGTTGGAGTGGTTGTTGGATTGTTGCTGTTGGATGAACATAATGATGTGAGAGTGAGTGACAGATGGATGGTGACATAATAATATGCATGCCACAAATTGTTTCTAGAGTTGAAAACGCTTATAAAAACTCATGCATAGTTCACTTACGTTGGAGATACAGTCGGAGAATCTGAGGGTGATTTCGTCGGCAAAGACGAGGGAGAATCTGTGGGAACCTTGGTGGGACTTTTTGAAGGCTACGAGATTTGCACGACCAAAAGAAAACACATCAATTGGTGAGCTGACAGCTTGAACAGTCATGTATGTACAACGGAACATGTTTCTATCACAGTATACTGTGGCGAAAAGCGTTAGCTTTTAATCTTCCTTCTGCGAAACAGAAGTTCATCCACAGGTTCAACACAAAATAGCCTCTAACAGGATTGGCAAACAAAAGTCAATCCCAATGTCAACAGGTGCACCAATTCATAGCTTCCATCAGGATTGCACAGGCGCAAAGCTGATGTATGTGCGCCCTCTCCCGAATTGTAAGTACTCGGCACTATTTCGAGTTGTGCGCAAAAGTTCATCCCCACTATTGATTTGGCGGGTATAACTATAAAGTCTGCCAAAGAAAAGCGCAAAACTGACTACGCCGTTGAAAGACATGTGCGTTCCGCATTTATCAGGATTGCCCGGGTGCGAAGCTGATGCATGCAAACCCTCTCCTGAATTGTACGCGATTCGCACTTTTTCTGGTTGCGCCACAACGTTCATCGCCGCTGTTCGTACAAAACTGACTGCACCGTTGAAGGACACTGGCCTTTTGCACATCCGTCCACGGAACAGCCAACGCCGAAACAGGCATGCATGCACATGCAAAAGAGTCGTACCTGGTTTGTTGGAGATTGAGTTGGCCCCGCCGAAGGCGACCGGCTCGGACTTGTGGTCGGCTGCAATGATGCAATGGAGAGAAACGGGCATGAGATTCGGCAATCGGCAATGCATGACGAAACGCATATATATATATCCATCATGCAAGGTCTATCGTGACGAAAAGCGCAAGTGTTCATCCTTCCGAGTCCATCCACACGCGCAGCACGGAAGGGCATCTAGCAGAATTGGACGGGTAAGTAAGTAGCGCTTGCTTCCCCCATTCCCGAATTGTAACCCTGCGCATGTAGAGTCGTACCTGGTTTGTTGGTGATTGAGTTGGCCCCGCCGAAGGCGACCGGCTCGGACTTGTCGTCGGCTGCGATGATGCAATATGCAATGGAGAGAAACGGGCATGAGATTCGGCAATCGGCAATGCACGACGAAACGCATATACATCCATCATGCACGGTCTAATGCGACGAAAATCACAAATAACGTTCATCCTTCCGAGTTCATCCGCACGCGCAGCGCGGAAGGGCATCTAGCAGAATTGGACGGGCAAGTAGCGCTTGCTTCCCCCATTCCCGAATTGTCGCCGGGCGTACAAAACTACTAATTGCACCGTCGAAAGACGCGTGCTTTCCGCGCGTCCGTCCGCAAAACGGTCGACATGCATTCGGACGGGAATGAATAATAAATTCGTAAAAAGAGTCTCACCCACCTGATTTGTTGGGGATCGAGTTGGCTCCGTCGAGGGCGACCGGGTCGGACTCGTCGTCGGCTGTTTTGGTAAACGAGAAGTGAGCGAGCATGAGATGCGATCGAAAACAAGTGTCGGCGATTGTGACTGCATCAAGCTTCGATGAGCAAATCCACCGGAACACATACTGAGTATATGCACAATGCTATTTACCTGCTTTGTTGGCATCCTGGTGGGCTGCAATGATCATGATCATAATAATAACACGGTCGAGAAAGAACAAAGATAATGATAACGAGTCAATGAACCAATCCTTTGCACAATGAATATCTAGGAACCGAGTTCCAATAACAATGAACGAGCGCAAAGCATCCAAACGGAAATCTCACTCACCATTCGAGTGGGCATCCTCGTGGGCCTCCTCGTCGGATTCCCCGAAGGCATCGAAGACGGCATCGACGACGGCGATTCCGACGGCCGCCTCGTCGGCTTCCGCGTCGGAACCCTTGTAGGAAATCCGGTGGGAAACCTGGTAGGAAATTTGGTGGGAAGATTGGTCGGCTCCTCCGTCGGAACCCTCGTGGGAAACCTCGTCGGCTTCCTCGTGGGAATTCCCGTCGGCGCATCGGTAGGCTCGACCGCGGGCGCCTCCGTGACGACCCCCGTGGTGGCCTCCCCCGTCGCACCGTCCGTCGGCGGAGGAGTCGGCGCCGGAGGAGTATTGCCCGTCGGCGTCGGCGGTTGGACGGGCGCCGGCGTCGCCGGCGTGGGACTCGTCGGAACGGGAGCGTCGAGCGGAAGGGTGATGCACGACGCGCCCAGCCATAGGCAGTACAGGTCTTGTTGGCATTGGCCAAAGTTGCGGTCTTCGCAGGGCTGGACGGGGTTGTTGCCGTTGCCTTGGAGGGCTCTGGCGGTAGAATGGATGACCGTGTTCGGGATGGCGGTGATAATGTTGTTGTTGTTGTTGTTGTTGTTGTTGGTTGTTGTTGTTGTTGTTGTTGCGTTGTCGTCGTCATCGTGGTGCGCATCGTGGTGTGCATTGGCGGCGCTTCCGCCGGCACGGGCGATGATGCCCAGCAGCAGGATGGCCATTATTCGTCGCGTTTTCGTCATACTAGTCGTCATTGGCCGTCCGCGTTGCTGCCTGCGTGTTTGCATTCGGGTTCGTCCGTTTGGCGTGCGCGTGCGCGTGCATAATAATAATGGTGGCGTTCCTAACAGAGTAGTAGCGGGCGTCGATGATCGCTCTTCCGGCGTTTGCAAGATGCGGCGGCGGCCGGGCGAGGCCGACGATGGATCCGCCAATGCCGCGGCTTCTTTTTTGGAAGCGTTCCTGCCATTAACAATGGCGCGGGAGCAGCGGCATTCGCGGTCGCGGCGGTCGTCGTCGCGGTCGGAGGCGGCGGCGTCCATCATCATCGTCATGAAGGAGGAGGAGGGTATCGGAGGCAATAACTCGATGGACGACTCCATAGTAATGCTGTAATAATTGTAATGATCCGTTGTTTGGTGATGGTAGTTGTCGGACGAATGATCCATTGTCGCGCGTCCAATTCGCATGTAGCATTTATTTATGTCCATGGATGGGATCGATCGTAGCAACGGGACGGATGGACGAGTTGCTGTTCAGAATAGATGAGAGCGAGAGAGAGTCATGCGGGGGCATGGTTCTGGAACACATACAGAGATACAATAGCGTGTCCCCACAACTAACAAATATAGAATTGTTAGCTCATAATTGTTAGCAAATCCACGCAGATTCTTTTTGAGTATCGGAGAAATCTGCTAACAATTATACAGCTAACAATTTTGAAACACGGTGTGTCCCCACAAGTGTATATTATATACTTTCGAAAATAGAATTGTTAGTTAATCTCCGTTTTATCTAGGGGTTATCCCCAGCAATTTCAACTGAGTCAACAGTTGTCTCCTCAAGTCACGACCGCCATCAACCAGCAGATGCGCCCCGTCGCCCCACGTCCGACTATCACATTCACCTGCCAACAACTCCATTTTCACTGCCAAATCTCTTTGGATCAATCTTATCTGCCTTCTGTCCAAGAAAGGACATCCCGTTGACATTTTTAGGTTTAACCTTCGTTACTACTTGCACATCTTCATTTTCCTCTCTTTGTTCTATCGGCAGGTGAAAGACATTTGAGTTTTCCTCTCAGAGTTCGATACCTAAACAGAGCTTGGAGTTCTATTACGATATCTAGAGCTCACAAACCTTTGACACTGTTTCACAAAATTGCTTGCATCTACGACTACAAAGCAAACGAGACCTCAGATCTCTCTGCCCAGCGCCTTTGTCAGCTATCACATTTTTTTGTTTCATCAAGCAGACTGATCTTTCTAACCCAGAACCAAACCGCAATTGAAGATCGATCATGGGATGCATAATTGAAGATTGATCATGGGATGCATACGTTTCCAGAGATATTATCCTTACATTCTTTGGTTTGAAGTCTTTCAGCAATAATTATAACCGAACTCTCCTACAAGTATTTCCCAACTAAGTCTTTGCTTGACAAGCCATGTTCAAAAATGTTTCAATATAATTCACAGTAAAATATTGTTGTTCTAATCTTTGAGCAATATGGTGCTACTCTATGAGGCTCTCCACGTTTGCCGCACCATCTCTCTGCATGAAAAGCTGACTAATCGAAGAATCTTGTCTACATCCGTACAAAGAAACTTTTCAATCCTGTGCTTAGCTGCTTATGCTGCCAAAAACCAGCAGGAAAGTGATAGCTTCGCATCTTCATTATGAGTACTAAATAAAGAGCTTCGTTCTCAACAACGCCACTTGGTAAGTCACAATATGGCCACAAACCAGCCCATTACAATCCAACATTCGTGATATTACCATACCTCACGACATCCCTCATCTCAAACACAAATATTTGGTACACATCTCTCTCACATTCATCATTTTTTGCTCGATGCCAAACGCTGAATCACATAACTCATATATATATCACCGAGAATTATCATCACATCACACTGCACCAATAACACGCTTTTAGCCAATATCTTTCTTTTCTCTTCTTTCACTTCGCAGCAGGCAGCAACATCATCACACTGCTTTGTTGTCACCACCGCTACTCCGCTCATTCAACTGCTTATGATAAGTCTCCCCCAACTCGATCTTGGCATCTCGAATCTTATCCGCAATCCTATCGATATCGTCCGAATTAATCACGAACGCATTGCTCACCTGATGCAGCGCCTGCGTGAAATCCTTGTACGTGCCGCTAACCTCCTCCTGCAAACTCGCGAACGACGGCATCGCCGGACAGCTCGCGCTATCGAACAGACTCAAATCGTCGTTATCCTCCCCCCTCCCCCTATGAGAATGAATCGTCACCCTCTTGTCCGAATCCACCCTCTTGACCGCCGCTCCGGAGCTCGACGTCCTCCTCAATATCGGCTGGGGCGTCTTCCCCTTCTTGTGCCCCGGACTGTACCGCCCCCCTCCCGAATTGTTCGTGGCGTACGTATCGTCCTCGTCAAATTCGGACGCGTACGTGGATTGTTCGCCGATGGTGGAGTCTTCCATTTGGGTGGCGGTGTCGTCGCCGTAGGTTTGGGTGTCGTCCTCGTCGTAGGTTAGGGTGTCGCCGTCGAGGGTGGTGGTTTCGTCGCCGTAGGTTTGGGTGTCGTCTTCGCCGAAGGTCATCTCGTCGTCGGTTTCGTCGTTGCGATTCCTGCCTGGTGCTTCATTAGTTTGTTGTTCCGAAGAAGGAGCTAATACCTCCTGAGCGTTGCTATCTCCCGTGAAATTGCTATCCGTCGTCGATGTCGACGGTGGACGATCCGCCTGACGGCCGCGGTGGTTATTGTTGCCGTAACGCCCGCGATTCGCAATGGTCTCCTTGTTCGACTCATCGTTATCCACGGATTTACGAGACCATCCGACATTACTCGCATTGTCGAACGCATCGACTCGGGCTTCGATGTTGGTTTCATCGACAGCGTTATACTTGTCACCGCCGCCGCCTTCCGCATACTTATCGCCTCGTTCCTGCGTATCGTATTTGGATCCAAGCCTGCTCGGCCTACCCCTGCGCTGCTGCTCATTGTGCGTATTGTTATACTGATGTTGCTGCTGCTGCTGCCGCATGCTATTCATCATCATGTGCTGCTGCTTCTGCTGCGTAATGTACATTTGATTCTTGTACAGCATTTGCTCCCTTGCATTTAGGTTGTTTACCCCCGCGGGAAGCGGCTGTTGGGTATTATCCTGCCACGAGCCTGCGACGTTGCTGCCGCTTCCCTGCAGGGGAGGTTGACCTTGACCTTGCCCGTTGCTGTCGTCGTTTTCGTTGCTGTTCATGTTGCCAAAGTCGGTCCAAGACTCCGTCTGATCCGCGGAACCGAAAATGCTATCCTTAGCGCTGCCGGTATTCGCCAACGGACCGAATGCGCCATCCTTCCCTTCGGCAGCATCGGCCGTATCCTGCTTCTCGCCTCTCAAACCGCCATCCTTGCTGGGAACCTCGTCGAATATGGTATCCGAACTCTCCACATTCCGATGCCGCGCGTCCCGCCTCGCATTCAACCCCCCCATCACCGGCTTGGCCACCGCCCTCCTCGACGCGTTCATCCCGCTGACCTTCCCCGACGGACCGGCCGGCGGGTGGTTCGAAGCGGCCCTGCGAGCGCGTCGTCGAAATACCGATCGTCGCCCTCCGGCGGCGTTGTTGGTAGAAGTAGGATCGCTATCGGCCTTGGAGGGGGAGAGCTTGGTGGGCGAAGACGACGGTGATGGTGATGATGATGGGGGCGACGACGACGACGAAGCGGTGGAGTTGGTGGTTTTGGCGGTGGCGTCGCTGTTGGAGCGGCCTTGGCCGAGGCGTTTGGTGCTGGCGGCGGTGGGGAAGGAGCCCCTTGTGCTTCTCCTTTCGTTGGTATTGTCAGTGGTGGTAGCAGCGGTGGCATTGTTGGCTGAAGCTGGAGGTGTAGTAGATGAAGAGGAGGAGGAATCGTACGCTTTCCGCCTGCTCGCATCGCTCACGATGTGAAAAGCGCCGGTAATCGCATCCAACCTTGCCTCCACCTCCCCTCGTTCCTTCGGAGACATGAGCTCCCCACCGCCACCTCCTCCATCGCCACTACTTCCATTGCCCAACTTTTGATAAATATCGTACCGCAAGCAAAAGAACGCCTCCCGTATCTCCGAAGGGTTGGCGTCCGGGGATACCTTGAGGACGTCGGCGTAAATGTTCGCGGAGGGGCCGTAGACCTTGTGGACTTTGGTCAGGGCGGCGGAGGAGGAGGATCCTTCCGTGGTGCCCGCTTTGTTGTTGTTGTTGTTGTTGCGTGCCATGATTGAGGTTGTGGTTGTGTTGATGGTGTGTGTGCGTGTGCCAGTGGCCAGTGAGCGATGCTCGTTGATGCCTTTCTACGGTGTGCGTAAACAACTCGGCCTCCGGGCGTTCAAATAGGTTCAAGTCTCGTGGATGCGTATCTCGCTCTGCACCTCTTTCTCCCAAGAGCTCTACTGACAACTGTATCGAGGGGAGATCTCGCGAGCAATCCCCGGTGCCTTCCTCGGTCTGAGGGTGTTTGATAAATAATGATGGTGTTGTTGTCGATAACGTATCCACGACCTATTGGTTCTATTGACCCTCCGACGATGTCTTGCTGTTGTAATTGGCTTTATCGTTTATCGATGTTGCCTTCCCCTACTGTCGTGTTATTGATTAATTAATGCACTGAACTCCGTAAAGACGTGTGCTCTCTCCTTCCTCTCCTTCGTCTGCGTATATATTGCTCTCTGCTTTGGAGCAAATGATATTGAATTGAGAACAGATTGAAATTGAATAGCTAGCAGTTCGCAAGTTGTTCGCGGGTTCTCCTTGCAATTGCGAGTTGGGCAGGATCGGATTGGATGGAGATTGCGTCAATCGATGGGAGGAGATAGAGGAGGCTCAACGTTTCGTATTATCTATTGCTTGATAGATGTAGATGTGGTATGGTACCAAGAATCGCTCGTTGTACAAACCTGATTGGAGGCGACGGTGCGATATCAGATCGAAGATGCTCTCGACCAAAAAGGCAAAGAGGATAGGAGGTATGGTCGGTATGTAATGGACGAGAAAATTGCCAAGGGCGGGACTCTTGCTTGCTGTAGATATTATCTATGGCTGGTGTTGCTAGATACATACACGTTCGTTCATGCGACCGCCACGGTTGTTTTGTTGCTGGTCGGAAAAGCGGTGGCGGGCAGTAAGCGGGCTCATGGTTTTGTGTTGGCATATTCTCCTGTCTTGTGAAGAAAGTTGGCACAGAGCCCGCCGAAAATTTGCCAATGAATGTGAGAAGTATGAATAGATTCCTATGTCAGATACCGAAGGAATCTGATTCGCGGTCATTCGGACTTTGGCTGTTTGGCGCTAGGGTTCTCAACATCAGAGGCTATTGCAGTTCTTTTTTCTGTGGATATATAATGGGTATCTATGGGTATAATAAAGTTAGATGGATACAATTGATCG
>JALLAS010001143.1:0-10146 GCA_036939415.1 Detonula confervacea
GGCATGGATGAGATTATTACTAAAGGCCCACGCGTCACAACTTATTCATTTTGTACAGCAGCAGGATCACTGTACGAGTATACAGTAGAATCTGCAGGTAACAAATGGGTTGATGATGAGGAGCACTTGATTACTGAGCAACAAAACATTGACAGAGAAGACAGTGAAAAAAGACGGGAATTGATTCGGAAGGAATTTGAGTCATTCGACTGCATGTATGAAAGGGATACTGATTCTGATTGGGACAGTCAAGCGCATATCGAAATAGTGTCTGCCAGTGGATTTGTAGAGCCAAACCTACTTCTGTGTACCCCGCATGGATCAAACATTGTAGTCCGATACCGGGTTCTCAAGCTCGATCGCAACAGTAAGAAGAAAGAAACAATAATGGATGGTCAAACACCAACTGCATCAACGTATTCTACAGTTCGCGGAAGCTTGGAGTTTTTTTCATACTTTACTGTTGCTTTCATTGGCGTTGCATTTGTAAGTATTTTTTGTAGTAGGACCACTGTCTGTGAGACTGTACAACTTTCACTTACCATTTGATGCTATTTGAATGCTGCAAAATTCGAAGGCCCTACTGCTCTCGTTGGGGAATAATGGCAATGATTGCTCCCTGGCCATCCTTCTATCAATCATACCATTGGTACTGATAACAAAAGCTGGAGTTCTTGGCAACACAGCTGCCTATCATATCAATCACCAATGTTCACTTCTCTACAATGAATGCCACGAAAACAAACAACACACAAAGCGGCAAGACTTGGTTCTGGAGCTGCGTGCGTACTTGAAACATAATTTCAGTGTAACATCACTGGCAGGATGTGGCACTATCACTCTGCCATCAGAGCCAGGCTCACATGACATTGAGGTTCACACCTGGAAGCCAGTGGCATGTTCATCCATCGGGGAGACAAGATGCAGAATGTACGACTTCTATCTAGGCATGGCCCTAACTGAAATACAACCTCTTGATCCGGTCCCCACCTCAGATAGTGAGCACGAGATGGTCAAGGATGTGGATACCAGATTATTCAGCAAGGGCGGTCTTTTGACTGATGGCTCAGGGTCCATACATGTGAGGGTAAGTGTGATGAAAAACTACTTCAAGGATGAAAAAGTTGATACTGATTTTTGCTCAGCGGCCGAGGAGTCTCGTCCTCGGCATCGAGTAAAAATGCGTGAAACTGTCGATGAAGTGCTCTCACGAGTACGTCGAAACAAGCGAGGTCGTATGTCGAGATTATACAACAACTCCTCTGATAAGTTGAAGCATGATAGTGGTGCGTCACCGTCAGAAGAAACGAAATCAAATAGTTCTCCCATGAGCGACATAGTCTCCGATCGAACGAAGGAAGTTTTGACAAGAGTCAGGTCTCGCAAAAAAAATGGAAGCTAGGACTGAAAGAGTGTAAACGTTCCCACAACTTGAATTTGCTTATACACTGCTTACACGAAGTACAAAGAAAAATAATATTCGATCAATCCTTCTTCTTCTCCTGTAAGCTCTTCAAGAATTTCTCCGTGTTTGCCTTGTACACCAAGATTTGAGAAAATATCATCGTATTCAGGAAAACACTGATGCCGTAGCTTCTTAATATATGCAAATCCCAACCCACTTCTTTTATTGTCGTTGCAATACGTATCAGAGATCCGGTTAGATTCATCCCAGTCTTTATGAGTATGGTTTGAATCATGAGATGATATGAGCTTCATCAGATAGTATCAGAACATAAAACACAATTTCTTAGACTAGCCAAGAACTTACCGTAGCAACAGATTGTGCCCCCGTTTGTTTATTGGAAAAGTTTGCAATTATTTGCGCTCCTCGGGAGCTAATTAGCACCACTGGATTGCACACCATTAGAAGGTAATAGGTATCTGGTGTCAAGACTGAGTGCGGAAAGAAATTGTTTTGGAAGATATGAGTGAGATCTGAAAGTATAATATAGATCTATTCATTGATAGAAGACGACAAAAAGCCATTACTACCACGAACTGTCCCATCTCCTTTGCTTTTACGGCTTGAAATGCCAACCTAGCTCAAACTAGCTGGAATGTTCCTTGCTCTTTCAGGAACATTGACATAGTTCTCCTACCCCAATTCGATCAAGCCAAGTTCAAACATTATTTTCAACCCTAAAATAACAGTTCACATGGTATTGTGCATACAATACAGTCAACTTTCCTGCAATGCAACATTCATCAAAAACAGTTATATCCTCACCTTGAAATACCAAAAAACAATACGCAGCATACGTAGCACACGCCAAAGCAATATTCCCACTCCCAATCTTAGCATCATAAAACCAAATCAAATTCACCACAATAAACGTCTGCACCAACACCATAAACGTCTCCCCATACGCCGTAAACGGATTCCCCCTCAATATATTATAAAACGCCGCATTCGAATACATAATGACCTCTCCGTAACTCCCCCCCACGGACAGGCCGGCGACGCTCTTCGCCTTGAGAATGTTGCGTAGGACGGGCGCCTTGTTGATGCAGGAGGCTAGGATGATACCGATTCCTATGCCCTTGGCGATGAGACGGGTGAGGCAGGGGGTCGAGAGGAGGGGTAGGGAGTCGAGGCAGGTGGTTGGCGTGACGAGGGGGGAGGGGTCGGATTCCCATGCCCATGCGGCTAGGGAGAGGATGAAGGGGTTGTTGGCGAGGGCTCCCATATTGTTGATGTTGATGATTGCGTTGTAGTTGTAGGAGTTACTTGAAGAATGCTTCGCAGACCTTAAGTGATGAAACGTTGCCAGGCAGAGGGCGCTTTATCCGGAAATGTAGCTCGGTGGAAGGCAGCGCGCAGCGTGACAGCCAGTTGCAATGGTTTGTCAAGGGTTCCTCGGCGAGGATAGAAGATGATAGCAGCAGTTCGTAGCACAATGGAGTCGACAGGAGACAGGAGTGCCAACAAAAATGATATGAGTAATGATTACGATTAGCCCCCCTTGCGCTTATTGGCACTTGATGTCGAACGAATGTCGCATGGTTTCTTTGTTGACGTTCATGTTTTAGTCTTGGATCTTTCAGAATGTGTAGGGTGTACGTAGGATATAATTGTAAATATGGCGCTGTTTCAGAGTCTATCCTCTCCATCAATTGCTCACAAGTGATCACAAGATAAATTGCATCTAGGAGTATCATACGATACATCTTTCGTCCGATTTTTTGTTGACAGATCTCAATGAATTGTCAATAAATGCTTTTGATGTCTTTGTTGCAGGGTCTACTGGGGTCCACGATATCATCATCTAATCCGCGGCTGTTTTGAGCTCGATCTTCTCTCGTACGCTCCGTCGACGTCGATATCACCATTGCCGTTAGACAATTCTGCGGCGCTGCGCTACCCCCTGACCTAAATGCCAGCTTGTAATATCCATTGACAGCGAACTACGATAGTCCAACCCGAGCCTGATTAGTCAACCACATTATTTGGGTCGAAAGTCGAAGAGATTGACGAGCAATTTATCAAAAATAATGCATCGATTTCAAGTTCGCCGAAGCCTCCATCAATGGGCACGCAGACGCGCTGCTCAACCTGCGCCAGTTTCCTGCGTTAATTTTTCAGGGTATCATGCATCGCCTGTAAACGATGGCAGTGTCACCCACAGTTGTCGGCAATATCACAGTGCTTCCCCTTCATGCACACCTTCTAATTTCAACGGCATCCCCGATAAACATATCAGGTCATCATCATCATCATCATCATCATTTTGCAAACACTTCAGCACAAGCGCCAAATATCAACCCGGTGCGATCAACGAAGAAAAAATAGGGCTCCTTCCAGATGGGATAATTCGCCAACATGATTTCTTCGAAGAGCCAATCACTTTTGTCAGAGATGTGAATAAAGACATCCTCGCTTCGATTGATGTTTCACCATCAATGCAATCGCAAATAAACCAATCCAATCAACAAAATAATAACGATGATGCCGATTTGCAAAACAAAATGCCCGTTGAGGAGGCAGTATCAGCGTTTGATGAAATGTCGTTATGCATCTTATCACGCGGATCTTCCAGTACCCATCCTGGAAATGATGGCGATGGACCGGATGCAAAGGCCTTTCATTCTTCGGCACTGGCATGGAGTGAGCTGCTAAAGCATGCGTGGGCTTGGAACAGTGACAATCCTGTAAATAATGATGGCAGCGAAGATGATTCAACAATTACTACTGCTCCGATGCTGGCGGTGGCAGCTGTGGCGCCGGTGGTAGCTCAGGGAGGGAGTGCATATTTGCATAGGATTGATCGATTGCTTGATACGACGAGGGATTTGGCTGGAGGGCCTCCGAGTCTTTGGAAGATGGCACAAAATGCAGTTTCATTGCGTGATACCGTGCTATCTACTACCCCGGAAAGCTCCGGTGATAAATCTGAGCCAGCCCATCTCTTGACACCGAGAGAACGATGGCATTTGCACGCACTTCACCAGCTATTGCAAAACAATCATCGCGAAGCAATGGGGGCATATCTTCGTATGTTGGAAATATTTCCTGGAGACTTGTTAGGGCTGAGCTTGGCATTGGATGTAGCGTACACTCTGGGGGATGCAGATGCAGCTTTACGCGCGGTAACTAACGTCTCCACATTCTGGTCCGAACGCGAGGGAGGGGGGCTACGACCTAGGACAGCCTACGGCGGCCTTGCAACGTTGCTCGTTGCCGTAGGCTTGTCATCTTCCAGAGCGCACCTCGCCGAACGCATGGCCGAAATTGCCATTGCCAGAGATGCCGACGAAGCCGGAGGTATTTTGGTTTGGGCATTATCTCACAGCCTTGCTTCCGAAGGGAGAACACAGGAAATGGTATCCAAGCTGGCAGGATTTGATGGAACTCAATTTTACGAGGCGTGTGGATACTTGCATTTTCATTCGCGAATGAAGGGGTATGGAGCGATAGCATTGTTGGATCGTAGGGGGGCTAGGGACGACCGCGCGGCGATTCGATTGTATGATGGTGGCTTTGGGAGTATTCTTGAATATAGTGGGAATGATATCAAAGGAATAGAGAGAGGTGGTGAAGAGGTTTGTTTGAGAGATATGAGATTACCAAGCAGTATGAGGAAAGATATGGCGGCTTCAGTAGGCTCGATGTTTACTGGTTGGTTTGGTGGCAGTAGTAAGAGTGAAGGTGAAGTTACGAGCCAGAATGTAGCAGGGCAGCCGTCAACTGAATCTGGAGAATCTGATCAAGGACCAAATGACCAGAGGAAGCCAAAACTGAAACGAAGAACAACAGAAGAAGTTCTTTGTTGGCTTCATCCCAGCCCCCTTCTGCTTACACAAGCCACCGCCTTGCTCTTCCGGCTTACACTATGCGATGGAATTCCAGAGTTTGATTACAGGTGGGCTGATCTGAAGGCAGCATGGGCCTTTGCACTGAGGGATGATATTTCCAGCGACGTCTATGCAGTTGACAACAAAACTTCAATTGAGCACATGCCACTGGTAATGGTGGCAGCATCTTTGTTCATAGAGCCTACTGAGTTGCACTTGAATGGAGTGTCAAAGCCACTGGAATGTGCAATGCAAGGCTTGCATAAAATGGGAAAGTTGATGAAATTCGGCCAATCAAAGACAACAGAAACGTCTGGACAATCTGATAATGACACCTCTCATGTTGAAGAATGGAGAGAAGTATTGAAGCTTTTGAATCGTGCCAGAGACTCCTGTCAACGGTGGGAAATGCATGTTGGGATGTCATCGCCAACATATCTACCTCCACATAATGACACTGAAAGCACTCCTATTCCACACCAACCAATCGGGTGGGACTTTGACACCCGGCAATTTCTTGAGCATGCACTATGCTTTGCTGCAATGGAAGTGGGAGATTATGAAAGTCTATGTATGGCTAGATCCATATGCAGTGAGGGCACGACATTGAGAGGAAATTGTCCCGAAATGTGGTGGAGATATGGTGCAGTTTTAGACATGCTGGGAGATGAAGTGGCTGCAGAGAATGCTAGAGCTGCAAGTGTGAGCTTGGGCAGTGGAGAAGGCGGAGCTACACCTTAGGGTGATCCAACTAGATGAGGCTGTTTCTTATCTTAGATCAAGCTTAGATTCGAATTGATCCAAATACCGCAATAGTCAGTATCCGTCTTTTTCTTTAACAAGCCCACACCAATCTCTTATGAAAAGGGCAATCGTTGCGGTAACATCTCTCACGCTCTCCAGACTAACACTTTCGTCAACTCCGTGTATATTTGTGGACTCGGGACCATAACATGTCACCACCACTTTCTTGGGATCCTGATACAAGGAAGAGTAGAATCGAGCATCGCATGTACACGTGATGGGCTTCAATGCCAGCTCTGACTCGGAGGCATCCTTGTCACAATTTGATGTAGATGCAAGTCCATGGCATTTTTGTATCGTCTCCACAAACTCCTTCTGCAAAGTAGCCTCGCTCCCATCTCCTGCTGGAGCTTCTCTTTTACCGTCCAGGTATTCCGACAGCAGCACTGCACCATCAGCATGAAAACCTCTGTACGAAATTTCCAACCCCAGCCCCATCTTCTTTGCTGCCTCGTGTAGCGTGCTTTCTACATCTTTCTTGACATCTTTAATCTCCACTCCCGGGAAGAAACCCACACGGGCCTCAAACCAACAGCTACTTGGCACGGAACTCGCCCAATTCCCGCCCTCAATGTTTCCCAAGTTGAAATTGACAGGATGGTCCATCCCTTTGAAGGCAGGATGTGCATTTCCCTTTGGTTCATTGTATTGTTCCTCCAAGACTTTCAATTCAGAATACAATGCGTATGCTCCTTCAATTGCATTACTTCCGGCGGATGTTTGCAGTACATGACACGGTTTACCTGTGATAGAAGCTCGGAACCATATCACACCCATTTGGGCAGTCGTGATAAATGGAAATGGTTCTGGAATGATCACAGCCGTTTTAGTATGTGGTCCAGATGAGGAAGGCACTAGCGAATGTAGCGGGGCAGCCAATGCTCCATTCCCGGTACATTCCTCTTCAATCACTGTGCATATCGTAACGCTTCCCTTTGGCACATATCCCATCTTTTTTAACGCAACGAGGGCATAAATCATGGCCACCACTCCTGCCTTCATATCCCCCGATCCTCTTCCATACATTCGCCCTTCTTTGATGACTGGAGAAAAGGGAGGGGAGGTCCAGCCGTCGGATTCAGCGGCGGGCACCACATCCACATGCCCTTGTAGGAGCAGGGCTCGTTCACTGCCGTCATCATCATTGGTTCCTTGATATCGAGCGACCACATCAAACTTTTGATCATCGTCGTATTTCCAATCGACGGGTGAAAATCCCTTTTTATCCTTGATTTTGTCGAGTTGGACCGGGATGCGTTGCACCTCGAATGCATTGTTGCTCCTTTTGCGTTTCGCTCCAACGCCATCTCCACCTGATGTGGGTGCCGCGCCGTCTTCGTCTCCAGCGGCAGTAGCACCCAACACCTGTATCAAATGATCATAGATTGTCGATTGGACTTCTCCCTCCCCCTTTTCGAGCGTCGAGTCGATGGAAACGATGGTTTTGAGAAAGTCGATGGCTTCGTTCTGGATGGCGTCGACTGCCAATAGGATTTCTTCGGTGGAGACGTTTGCACAAAATATTTTATCCTATGATATGGGCGAAGGTTACGTTCGACACGCGATTCCGGGACACATCCGTGGACACGGCCAATTTTCGTATCCGTCATGCGCCGGGTGACGTATGACGCCCGTCTGTTCGTCCCCCACCGCCATTTGGATCCCACGATCTTTCCTCATCATCAACTTGGTTCATGAGATGAACCCAACTCTCTTTCATCATCAATTCCCCCCCCCCCCTCAACCAATCGCCACCACCATGCCGCCCCAGCTTCGTCGCAGCCTCCGCAATGGGGGACATCGAACCAAGACACCACCCCCCTACGTCCTCTCCATCCGTCGCCGCGCTACGGTTGGGAATCCTTCGTCGGCGCATCCCTTTTGGTACTTCCCCGATCCCGGGCTCACATCGTCTCCTCCTCCCGCTCCAACTCGCCCTTCCAATGCATCGCCATCCTCCGCCGTCGCCATAACTTACCCATCGTCGATCGTAGGCCTCCGCTCACCCTCCCACCTTGGATCGACTGATCCCGCCTTCCCTCCTCCTGCGAGCGCCACGCCTTTCGTTCATTGTCGTACGGGGCACCCATCGTTGCCCCCTCTCGTAGCACCACGCCCTTTTGACCCATCGTCATCCTCCGCCGTCGCCATCACTGACGAAACTGCCAACGACGGTCTCCGCTCCTTATCGGTCATATCCCAACTCGGTCCGCCTGACCCCGCCTTCCCCCATCCCGCGCAACACCCCCTCCGGTGTTCTCGTCGTAGCCGTGAACTGGCCATCGCACGAGAGGCTGGTCTCTCACGTAGCCTCAACGTTTTTCCTCCTTTTCACACCGGAGGGTATTGGATCAAAAACAAAAGCTCCGTTCCAAGGTCCAAACCCACTCGCTCTTCCGCGCGACAGGCTGGTGTGAAGGCTCCCCCTCCCCCTTCTGTGAAACGGCCCCCCTCACGCAAAGCCACGACAAAGGCGACTTTGCGACGCAACGCAGGGAAGACCTCCAGTTCATCTGAATCCATCACGTCTTATTTTCTTCCCATCACTCACCGCATTGCCAACGCCACAGGGAAGGTGATTGCATCCACCAAGCCAACTCAACAAACCTCCCCATTGGCTTCCATCGATTCCGACATATCCGTTGAAGTTGAAGCCCTACCTGAATCGACGCGGGATCAACGCACGCTTCGTAGGCTGAAGCGTACTCTTGCAAGTCCGGTTCGCCGCTCCCGCACCACCTCAACCATCAAATCATCACATTCCTCCAAGGGGCAAGGTCCTACTGTCTCTCCATCTGCGTCCAACGCTAAACCGGTAAGGTCCGTTGACGGGGAGCATTGGGTCCCCCCCCCGGACTTTCATAAGTTCAAACTTCGAAAGGACCTCTCTCCCTCCCCATCGTCTGTGAGTATTTTTTGTACCAATACTTTGTGATGGGTTGACCTCGCCAATCTCATCCATACCTTATTCCAAATCGCCTCAAGGCCACCAATCCTAACAGGTCCGAAGAAGCTATCGGAGGGCGTTGTTCAAACTTCAATTCCACCGAGGCAGAGAAGGCATTCTGGGCTGTCAGCAAACCCACTCCTGATCGCCCCCCTTCGTCATTCTCACCAACACCTTCATTGAAAAGCACCCATTTGACCTCATCGCCAACACCTTCTGATCACCAATATTCCGTTGAAACAAAGAATCCCATCGTCACTACAGCTCCGTACTCTGAAGAAACCGACGATTGCCAATACTCCATCGAATCAGGAGATACGGACAAAACCAAGGATTTTATTCTTGTTTAGTAGGTATGATATAATTTTATTCTAACATTATGCCATATTTCATTCAATCACTAATCAAATATGTCTCCTTCTTTGTTTCTACATGCAGATATCTAATTATTAAATCACAAAGATCGTTCCACTACCTGATTTACCGTTGTTTCTCGGGATAAATTGGTTCTTACTGTTGTCCCTCACGTTCCAACAGTGTTTTGAGATCATCACTTGCTTTCGCATAATTTTATTGGTAGTTACCGATAGGGTCGATTGTGTTCAACGTGATGGCTTCTCCTCATTTGCTGGACGTGTCGTGGGCAAAGGGAAAGTCAGATTGTTATTATCTGAACAGCGCTGGGAACATATTTCGTGGATATATGTATCCGGCAGGCAAGGCACTGCAGCAGGCATCCCCCGGCTCTCTGGAATCGGATTGCATGACTTTTATTCCCTGCCGCAACCGTGGCAAACCAAGACTGGCCCCTTGCGCTTTATCCCCACGCAAATTCAAGTACTACAAGGAAAATACAGAAATTGTTTGCAAATTGGTTTTGATGCTTGGTTTGTCATATCATCCTCAGACAAGCAGGTTCTACTTCAATTACCTAGAATGGAACAATAACAAGGCTGGGTTTCCTTCTCTTCGGCAGGCGATGCATGCTCTCAAAAATCCAATGGACTTTGTCCGTGTCATGTTTGATCACGAAGTTGTTGTTGCATGTGTTAAGAGTGCACACGTACGGTTTTTGAACCAAATAAGTGGACCCTCACTCC
>JALLAS010001145.1:0-10152 GCA_036939415.1 Detonula confervacea
CTCTTGATACCAAGCATGGGCTGCATCATCTATCCTAATATATCACCTTCCATCATCCGCTCACCCAAATCTGAGACTGCAGTCTCATTCAGCTCACCCATATGACCCCAGAACCGCTTTACCGGATCATGGCACCCAATAGAAGCTAAAATATTGTAACATTCATTTTTCATCTATGGTATCTTTCGCTTTTGATGTGTCTATGCCAATAGTCTTTGTGACAACATGACATGTTCTTTATCACGATTGGAGCTGCAATCAAAGCCGTGTTCGAAGCTGTGATTGAAGCCGTGATCGAAGCGCTGCAATCAAAGCTGTGATCGGAACAGAGATTGGAGCTGCTACAATATTGAAGCTGTTATTGAAGCTGCGATCAAAGTTGCTTGATTAAAGCCGCGTTCATAGCTGCAATCAGAGCAAAGATCAGAACGTAGATTGGAGCTGCTTTCGAAGCTGCTATTGAAGCTGCTATCGAAGCTGTGATTGAAGCTGTGATCGAAGCTGTGATCAGAGTAATGATTGAAGCTGCTATCAGAGCTGCGATTGAAGCCGCAATCAAAGCAGAGATCAATTTGCGTCTACTCTCACCAGTCCACTCTAGCACAAGCCAAGTGATTGATAGTCTCTCTTTACGCCAACGCTGGCGAGCAACATCATATCAATGCGATCAATCCTGTATTTTCATAAATCGCTTAGTTCAATCGCGTACATCAACCAGGTACATTAGATTGCATGTTTTGATCATTTATTTTTACTTTGATCTGAATCGATTACTTGATGTAATGGATTGAACAAATTAACTCATATATCTTTGATCAAATACATCAACAGAGCGAGGATTGGGACGCAACAATCAACCAGCAACTCAATCAACTGCCATTACCCATTACCACTAAGCCTGCGAGAAACACGAAAATCAAGATCTCGCAACACATAAGTGAAGTTGCGAGTGGGAGGAAAGGTTCCCTAGATTGGAACAGGCAGTAGCTTGAAGTTCCAGCGGTCACAACCGGTGTCCAAAGTCTCTACCATTCTTTCTGGGATGTTTCCACTTAAAGTAATCATCTAGGTGAGAAGTGCTAGGAATTTAATTGGAAATTGTGATAGTGGGGGTTTCAAATTGAAGTTTCAATATAAAGTGAAAAAGATGATTAACTAGGGTTTACCAAAGGGTAAATGTTCACTAGATGTAGAAATTATTTTGAAAAAAATAAACATTTCGAAAACATTCCGGGAAATATTTTGAAAAAAGACATAAGTATTTAAAATGGAAAATATTTTGAATCGTTGCTACTAGATATCTCCAGAAATTAAACGAGAAGCAAAATATTTTGAGAAATTCGAAATGAAGATTTCAAAAGAAAAACGTACGTTGTCTTACCTTGGTAACATCAATCTGAACATTCCGTCGATAAAGAAATCAGAAAGCTCATAGAACTGTAACGATTCCTACATTTTCTGTGACGCAAAAATAGCAAAAAGTCCTGCTTTTGAAAAATTGTCGAGAAACACCTGTTCGAGGTTCATTTTTGTTTTCATTGCAATGCAACAAATGAGTTGAGCGTTCGCAGTTGGCGTTGACAGCTTCTTTGGATTTTGGCTTGGGTCTGCTGTTGAATTCGGGCAGCCCCTTTCCTTGGCTTGATTTTGGCGTTGGCATCACCAAGAACAGGAGGGTATCAGCTGACGTGTAATAACAGCGATCGTCTTGGGTTTGGCCGGGAATTTGTCCCGCCCAGCGTGAATCTGTGGCAGTGGGCAGCGGCGCTGGCAGAAAATCCAAGCCTGTGGTACAGGAGATTCACTGTTGCTCAGGCCAATTGGGTAGAATTCAACGGGGCAGAGAGGGGGTGCTTCCGAATGAAGCGTCGCAAAGGAAGTGACATGGCACCATGGGCCGACGAGGGGGTTGAGGAGGGACGGGCATTTGCGGTGGCAATGTGGGCGGCGCCAAGATATCCACCTGCAACTGCTATCGCATCTATCAACAGCCATTGCCGCCGGGGCCACGGCAGTGGTGTCGATGTCGTCAAGCATGGATGCAGAGGCGATGTAACAAAACAGCAGGGGGGGGTTATTGGCATTCCTTGTCATCGCGCGGCAATCATTGGATATATTTTTTGGCCGTGCGTCGTTGTATTTGGCAGCGACAGAGATCGGCTTGGGTTTGGGTGAGGATGCTCCCAAACCGGGAAAATTTTGGCATTGCCTTAGCGGAGAGTGGTAGAGAGGGTGTTTTCAATATAGATACCTTTGCTGTCGTGCGGCAATCGATGTAGGCGTTCTGCTGAAGATTTGTGGATTCAAGCTCAAATCTGGGCAACGGCCGCAAGTTGTCACTGCCAGCTTTTTGCCAACCGATGCGGGTGTGTTTGGACGATTTATTTGGACGGAGATGCCCCCACCCAGTGCAATCAGTTTCATTTTTGGATTCTGATTTACTCACAGGTGATGTGGAATGGAAGCCAGTGGATGTTTTTTCCATAAGATGGTCGATGTTGGTGTTGAAGTGAGTGCAGGGGTACAGGGCGATTTGGTAGCCACCAGCGCATGTGCATCTATTTGCTGCCGTGAATCGATTGATGGAGTTGTTTTGTAGTGGCTAGGCGTCGTGACAGGAACCACTCGTCGACGTCACTACCGGCGCCTGACCCGACGACGGACGGGAGCCAATTGAGCGCCTTCTGCTTGGCTGGGACGCCGTTGGACCCAACAAACCTCTTCCTGATATGCATCGGGAAGAGATTTGTAGGGTCCATTGGCGTCCCAGCCAATCAGAAGATGCCCAACTGGGCGTTGGCGATTGCAAACATGGTGGATGTTGCAATTGGGCGAAATCCCATGGCTGTGTTGTTCTGTGGACGAGTTGATGTTGGTGTGGTTGTTTGGCATTAAATGACGTTAGTTGAAGTTAAATGACGTTAAATGACGTTAAATGACGTTAAATGACGTTATCCAACTTTAACGTAACGTTAACCCGAGTTCAATCAACGTTAACATGACATTGACATGACAATAACGTGACGTTAAAACGTGACAATAACGTGACGTTAAAAAATTGATCGCCGATCCAAAATAATCTACGTAAATACATACCGTACGGTATGTATCAATCCAGGATCTTGCTGGTTTTCAATCTCTTTCAATAGGAGCCACCTCAGAAAATTTCATTGATCACCACCAGTAATCATACTTGATCCCCCAACAAATTGCTGAATGTATGCTGAGAAGATTACCAATCAAATATGCCTGATATTCAACCTAGGTGAAGCAAAATTTGTTTGAGTTGCTGAAAGTGAATAACTATTTTACATTCTGGGGAAGAAAAGGGTTAAAGTCGTACTGTGGTACATACAAACTCGTTAGTTGATGACTAACTCGGAGTTCTTACGATCGTACAAGAATGCATTGGCACAAGCCTTCTGACAAGTGTGCAATAGCTAGCATTCACATGGGTTTTGGGAATCTTGCGCATACAGTGGAGTACCTACCTTGACTTGTCCCATCCGGGTGGGACAATTCTCAGGCCTAGCCTTAGATCAGGGGTGGGACAATTCAAAACAATCTTAGGCGCCATCAAAAATTGGTTAGGCATATGGCTGCTTCATGACAGCCTTCTCGTGACAGCCTTCATATCAATAGCGGGACAAATCTCAAAGCTAGTCTAATGGGCAAATGGGGTGGGACAAGCTGAAAAGGTGGGACAAGTCGAGGTACTCCACTGTAACATAGCAACGTTTCTTTTCAAGTTCAATGTTTTCCTGGCTGGCTTTTCCAGTGCTAATACCATATATATTTGGAACGCCTGATTATACCAGTTGGAAAGATGAACTGACTCACCCTCCTTGAAAAACAGATATCAAATTGATCTGCAACTTTTACATTAATCCAATTTTACGGCAGTCTCCGAGTGCTAACTCACTTAATACAGCGCGATTTTGCTAACAACAAAAAACCATGTATGTCGCACTCTGTATGCCGCACTGGGGAAGGAAAGGGTCATTGATCAATCATCCTGACATTGTTTGAGTGACATTGTCATAGAAATATCATTACCTTCTATCACAGATTATCACAGCTGCAAAGTCAAATACTAATCCAACACCTATGAAACAAGCAGTGCCATATCCCATCATGGCACAAAAACAACATAACCACTGCGCTTCCCACTCTCATGTTCTGTTATTCAAGAATTGAGACAAATTGCCAAACCCCCGAAACACCCAACACCCTGCAAAAGCGCACAAACTAGCCTTCCCTCCCCATCCTCCATTCCAATACCCATAATGTATCGTAGCTGCATGAATCAATCCCGCAATTGCCCCCGCTCCCGCAAACGACATGACTAACGACAAGGGACCACGTGGCTGCCCGAGCTTTGCATTTCCAGGAGCATTGCCGTGCATTAATCGAGAGGGAAGGGACATGCCCACAAAGGATCCGCCGTATATTGCCAATGCTGCCATGGGATCCGTCACGAATAACGATCCCAAAAGGCCAACGACCGAGCTAGCCCGGACCGGATCGGCAGCTCCAGAGTCATCGCTCGCTTCTCGTAGAAAA
The DNA here is from genome assembly GCA_036939415.1 of Detonula confervacea. Classification (NCBI taxonomy): domain Eukaryota; phylum Bacillariophyta; class Thalassiosirophyceae; order Thalassiosirales; family Thalassiosiraceae; genus Detonula; species Detonula confervacea. Next base: position 4,564 of record JALLAS010001145.1, read on the forward strand.
ATTGTGGCAACCGATCCGAGCATGTGGTAGAGCACCATGGTCACCGCAATGCTGGACGGACCGCCCCTCCATAATCCACGTCGCATTTTCCTACCGACGCTGCCGACCTTTTGATACTTGGCAAGGATGCTCGTCGCCAGAAATGCCGTGGCGCCAAGCCTGCCCCCGATGCCCGAGCAAACATTGTTGATTCGAATCAAAAACTCGTACGCTAGAGATGTCACTGCACCCAACAACATGGCCATGGAGATGTTGGGTACCAAGTGTCCTCCGGACATGCCGGCGAATGATCCGCAAAGCGCCGCTTGGCCAAGGCGGCGATCGACACACGTGGATACAAACAATGTCATGGCAGAGGAGGCCAAAATTGGTGAGTAGCCATTGACCAAATGCAAGTGTCGCGTGGAAACCGTCGCCAATACCGTCACAATGACGCGAGTGGCGAGCAAAGGAAAGTCGGGGCTCGCGCCCGATGGATCTCGACCCAACGGCCATTGGATGTTGCGTAAGAGCATTCGATTCGATCTCGTTTGGGCCGTTTCCAATTTTTGATCCCATTGTTCGAGATGTTGCTCGGGAGTTGTTGCTGCCGGTGGATGTTGATGCACTACGGGGGGAGGTCCCCCCACATTGCGAGCCACGGGTGGGGTGAAGGGTACTTGGGCATGCTGTTCCGTACCCCGTGTTTGTACCCCGGGAGGCGGCTGCGTTGAAGCCGGTTGCGCTGTAGCCTGCTCCTCCCTTTGGCTTGTCCGGCCAAACCACGATGGCGGCGGCGCGGCATCCCTCTCCGGCTCAGGAGGCGCTGGACGAGTCCTAGGCGGAGCAGCCTGCTGCTGCTGCTGCTGATGAGGATAGATCGTCGGAACGTCCTGCACGGGCAGCAGCGGACTGACCCCCGGAGGAAGACCATTATTTTGCTGTTGAGAAATTAACAACTCCGCCTCGTCGATAATCTCCGCGTCGGTAAAACGCTTCGGCGGAGCATTCCTACCGGGTGCCCCGGGAGATCGGGGAGGCGTACGGGTAGAATCGTACGCGTCCTGCCCCACGCTATTCCTCCGATCGGACCTATCGAACATGTCCTGCTGCGGCGCATCGGCCCCCGTGCCCTCGTCCCTGGACTGTTTAAAGCTGGCGGTCGACGAGGTTTGGAACGGACTCTTGTACCCTCCCGTACGAGGAGGCGGGGCCTGCTGTTGGTTCATATTGGGAGGCATGCCGTGAGGTCGCTTGAAATCGTCCGTCGACGTGGTTTGAAATTGATGCCGGTAGGTATTATCGGCCTGCCTCTGAGCGGCGTTGTTGACGGGACCGCTCCCGTGAGGACGTTTGAAGTGGTCCGTGGGCGTTTGTTGGAAGACATCCTTGCTCGCGTTGCTTTTGTTGGGATTGCCATTGGCATCGTGGTCGCGCCAGGGAGGTTTGAAGTCGCCCACGGTGCTGTCGTGGCGGGAGGATCTGGTGTCGTCTTCCCAGTGGGAACCCTGAGGACGGAGATGACGCGCTGATGTTTGAGGCGACGAGGACTGCGATGATGAGGATCCGCGGAAGTGGAGCGCGTTGCGGCTTGGTGGAGCGAGGGAGTGGCATAGGTCGTGCTGGATGGAGGCGACCAGGAGGCAGAGTAGGGGGCTCGTAGTGGAGCGGCGGCCATTGTTCGGCGGCGTCATGGTGATGAGGTTGTGAAATAATAGGTATCGTATTGTGGTTGCCTTGTTTCGATCTAGGTCGCCATGATGTATGTTCGCCATATCTACGATACGGCCGGCCGGCCATTGCGGTCGGTCGCCATTTTTTATTCCATCATTCTCTGCACACTGTGGTCCTCGATTTAGTATGCCAAGAAATATCTATAGAGAGAGGCAAAAATTGTACAATCTAAATGACATTTATGAACGAGTACTATAGTGCTTGTGTACTGTGATGGCAACAGATGGCAAGGTGATGGGTGATGGCAAAGATATTTCATTTAGGAATCTATATTATCTTTGGCGCTAATGTGCCAAAGCGCTCTCAACATCCAAAAATCAATAACATCATCAACCAAAGATTTTGGCACATCCACAAAGATCAACAACTTTCACTTAAGTATGGTAATGGTAGTATTGTACGAACGATAACACATCTCTCTCGATCGCATTGCCATTGCTATCCAAATCCAATCCAAGCTTAACGCCAATCAGCCGCCAACGCAACAGCAACTTTGCCTCTCTCTCGAGCGCGTACCTAACCTGCCTTTTCTGCATACCACTCACGGCCAAACTCTACGAGCAATAACAAGAGGCGCTCATCATGCCAGCCGCTCAACACATCCAAATCTTTCTCGTGATCGCCACGACGATCATCGGCTCCACCCAATCCCTCGCCCCAGCCTACTACACGCTAACCCCCATAAATATCGCATCCTCCTCCCGATCGCCATCATCAACAACAACCACCACCACCACTCTATTCCGCCGTCACCCCCGCGACGCCAACTGGGAAGACGATTCCAAATCCTCCCGCGTAGATCCGTCCGTCACCGAATACCTCCCGCCGTGGCGCAATCACGAACCCACCGGCGGCAGCGGCGGAAGGAACCCGCGACAGGCCATTTCCGGTTCGCAAGCCGCCCCCGGCAAGAGTCGACCGTTCGCGAAGGGATTTTTCGAAGTCTCGCCGCAGGCGGAAAATAATAATAATCCGGGATTGTCGCAGCTGGCGCAGCAGGCGGAGCAAATGGAGGCGCAGGTGCAGGGTCGGGCGGCGGCCGCGGTGCAATCGGTAGCGAGGGGAGGATCGCCGCCATCGCAACCGCCGTCTTCCACGAGCGCGATGATGCGCAAAATTAAATGGCCATTGGTCCGCGATCCGCCGGGCGTTACTTCGGAATTTCCGCTGCTCATGACGAGGATTTTCGTGACCATGCTTTCGACGATTGCCACGTGGTATTTGCACTTGTTCAATGGCTATTCGCCGGTGTTGGCATCGTCGGCGTGTACTCTGTTGGTGTCGACGTGTTTCGATCGCAGGTTGGGCCAGGCGGCATTTTGCGGATCCTTTGCCGGAATGTGCGGGGGGCATTTGGCGCCGAATATCTCCATTGCCTTGATTTTGGCAGGTTTGACTTCGTTGAGTTACGAGGTTTTGATTCATATCAACAATTTTTGCTTGGGTATTGGAGGTAGATTGGGAGCTGCGGCCTTCCTTGCCACTGGAGTCTTGGCCAAGTACCAAAGCATAGCCAGCGTGGGTAGAAAGATGAGAAGGGGCCTGTGGAAGGCTGGCGCCGGTCCATCCGATGTTGTGGTATCAATGATTCTGTTCCACGCGCTTGGATCGGTGGCCACCATCTTCTTGCGAGAGTGCAGCGACGATTCAGCGGCCGCAGATCCAGTCCGTGCCAGCTCGGTCGTTGGCCTTTTGGGATCGCTATTCCTCAAAGATCCCACTGCAATCTTGGCACTGTACGGCGGATCTTTCGTTGGCATGGCATTGCCCTCTCGACTCATGTACGGCAATGCACCCGGACGGGCGAAGGTTGGACAGCCCCAGACCCCGGTCAAGTTGTTCATGTCATTTGCCGGTGCGGGGGCTATTGCCGGGTTGATTCATGCGATAACTATTCATAATGGGTTGTGGGGTGGTGGATGGGGTGGGAAAGCGGGTTTGTGTGCGTTTGCAGGCTGTTGGGTGTATCGGGGTTTGGGCAATACTCTTGACTTTTTGCAGAGGAGGGGGAAATGAGAAGGTGTCATGTTTTGATGCTTTCAACACATTTCAAATTTTCTTGTCAAAATGGCTGTGCTCGCACAGTGAACTACCCAAAACGGTTCTACCTGAGTTTGTACAAAGCGCAGATTTTCTAGTTAGGCCACTCTTGGGAAGACCGCCCCAGCTAGCACTCATATAATATGTCATATGTTGCAAAAGTCTTATGCAAAAGGGTCAAATCTGCAAAGACGTTTGGACTAGACTGAAATGAAGGAGCTAACATTGTGTACCTTACACCAAGGCAGGCTTGCTCCTGCCTCTTCAGATATCTAGTAAACAGAACAAAACACACTTTTGGTAGGCTCTGATCAGTATACGAATTTTAGCTAATATCACAGGATTCAGAATAGATCGTACCTTATTGTGCATGACCATGCCTTCCGCTATGTTGCAAATATTTGACTCGGGTCTATTTTGAAATACCATATCAAGATTGCAACAAGCACAGCAACTTGGACAGATATATTGTTCTTCGCCATAAAGCATTGGCGTACGCCAATGGAGCAGTGAATTGTAGTTTGGTGTATCATTGGCATGTCTTCTCATGTTCCTCAACAGCCCTGCTTCCTTTTCTTTTCTTCATTTGAGGACTGAAGACATTATGGCATCTTGGAGGACTGAAGACATGATGGCATGCGTCGAAGAAGCTCATGTAGCAGCTTCAAACCTGCACCATCTCTCCCAATCCAAGTGATGACGAATGGTAGAACTTTGGCTTCCATATCAAGCAATGGCTGCATGTTCATATCCTTGCCCGAAAAGAAGTGCTGTCGAAGAATCTTTAGACGCGCCACTTCAAATTTGTCTGTGTTCCAATTCAATTGCAGCAATCCATCGACATCAGCCGTAGGTGGTCCTTCGTTGCACTCTCCAACGTCTGAAAGAACATGGTTGAACGGGATGTGTGCATGATGCTGGCCTTATTGCAGAGTATTGGAAAGAGCAGCCCATCACCTGGAAGAGATGGCATGCCTATGTCCAATATCCAATGTCTTCAAACTTGTGTTGTTGGCAAGGGCACGTGCAAATCCTATCACCACTTCATTGTTGATACTATGCCTGTCATACACAAGCGCACGTACAAATCTAATCACCACTTCATTGTTGATAATATGCCTGTCACACTCGGTTCCGATGACGAGAGTTTCAAATCTAGTGTTGCGACTCTGCAAAAGGGTGAAGAGTGCATCATATCCTAGGGACATGATAGGATTGCCCAACAAGTTAAGAGTTTTCAATGTGCTAACATCGGCAAAAAAATTGATAGGGCAACTATGCCTTCATCATCTATGTGTTGGAATTGAGATCGAGATATCTCAATTGCAAAGAATTAGCATTTTGCAACCGGCGAAAATAGGTCAGCCAACCTGACGAAGTAATGAATTCGCTCGATTGAAGCAAGAGACTTTTCAATGCAGTTTTACTGACAAGAGCATCTGCCATATGAACCACATATATATCATTTGGATCACTAAGAGAAATCCTCTCATTCAGTCCCGCGCGTCAAGGTGCAAGAGCGCCAGAAATGTCGATGGGGCTCTAGACAATGTATCTATTCCTACGTCAAATAACGGCAGGGCAAACCAATGCCAACGATGAAGGTATGAAGCGTGGATGAAGCATGAAGCTATGAAGCTATGAAGCAAGAGGTAAGAGTGTATCCCTCGAGATCCAATTCACATGTGTGCAAGTAGAATGGTGATCTACTACTAGATACAGAGAGAAGGTTCTGCTGAATATGTGTGTGTAACTTAGCCTCCAGCGCAGCTGGTCCTCCTCATAAGAGATCTATCGAGATCCGGGGGGGGGTGCTCCAGCTGTACCTAGGCGTTT
>JALLAS010001146.1:0-10160 GCA_036939415.1 Detonula confervacea
TATAAGCAAAATTTGGGGGTATACTTCGTGGTATTTGACTGTAGATAGGGGGATCCAAAAAACAAAAACAGCCCAGGCAAATCTTCTTTGTCCATCTTGTGTTCTGTGTTCTTGTCCATATCGTATCTCATCCTGTTTGTCACTTTCATTTGCTTGTTGATGGCCACCATCTTGCTTCGAAGTAGGAGTAGGGTTCTCTTCGGTAACACAAACCTTATTCATCCTCTGACCAACAGACTAAATCCCAAGAACGCCAGCATGTCTACTCACAGCATCGCCGACCAGGTAGCTCGATTCGCCAAAGCCAAGGAAACCAACAACACCCGCCATCTCGACATCGACCAATACTTCGACGGCTCCAAATTCGAGGGCAAAAATGTCCTCGTAACGGGCGGCAACCGAGGATTGGGATTCTGTCTCGCCACCATGCTGGTTCAGAACGGCGCGAATGCCATGGTGACTTGCCGGAGATCCAACGACGACATCGAAAAACTGGTGGGCAAGGACAATGTTCTCAGCGGGGTGGATGTCACCGACGACGCGGCCATTCGAGAGGCGGCGAGCAACATTGCAAAAAGCGGCAAACTCCTCGACATAGTGATCAACAACGCGGGATACTTCTACGAGCACAAGGAGACCGTAACGAACGATACATTAAATTTCGACGAACAACTGAAGCAGATTGATATTTGCGGCGTGGGACCGCTCAGGGTCAGCAATGCCATGATCCAAGCGAAGGCCCTCGCTCCCAATGCCAAGCTCGTCATCATAACTTCCCAAGCGGGATCCGTCGAGTGGCGCGCCACCCAAAATGCGAACGAGGGGGGCGATTACGGTCATCACATGAGTCGAGCTGCTTGCAATATGGGTGCGGTTTTGTTGAGCGAGGAAGTGAAGAAGATGGGATACTCCGTCCACCTTTTGCATCCGGGTTTTAACCGTACGGAGATGACGGCCAAGTATTCTGATATTTGGGATATTGAGGGTGCGGTGGAGCCTACCGTTGGATCGAAGCGAGTTCTCTATGAGATTAGCAAAGCTAGCATGGAGACTACGGGTAAATTTGTCAATTGTGAAGATGGTCTCATTATTCCTTGGTAAATTTCTCTTCAGGGTAGAGAGAGGAAGTCTTTTAATGATGGAGGCAGGGATGTAAATTTGTTAACGATGATAAACTTAGTATTAAATTCATGAATCTGAAGCGAATTGTGTTTGTTCCATAAGATCCTAGCTGCGCATCCAAGAGAACCAAATAATGCTTCTTCCATCTACACAGGAATGTTGTATCAGAACTATCGTTGTCACTTTTTTGCATCTATTTCCATTTTTGTGCATCCTCAAAAATCGATCCTGCCAAGCGCGGAATTTAGTTCGACCCAGCTTATAACTCTCTTCTCCTTCTCCCCCTTGACTACCTCGTACCTTCCAAGTTTGTACTATCTAAATCCCGTTTAAGTAGCCCCAAATGATGTAGTTTGAAGTTCCACCCCCCCCCCCTCTGCATCCTGCATCCTGCATCAATCCATGATCACTCACAAGTACCCACAATAACTACATCCATCAATCACAGATAACATATCTGATGCAACACCTTAATCGGCGTATGCGTCATTTGCTCTTCCTGAAACTGCTCTACCAATTCCGGAGCCTCCAAATCCAAATCTTCCGTCTGTTCCAATAACCAACACAGTTCTAATGCCACCCTTCCCTGTAGCTTGGCCTCGTGGGGGTTATCCTGTACAGTAATGGTGGAGGATGTGCGCGGTAGGTGTCATGTTTTGTATGTGAGGAAATGTCCGTGTGGCAATTTGTTGTTGTTGTTGTTGTTGTAGTTGTTGATATATAAAAGAGAATTCTCCGGAACTGCTTCTCCCCCTTTCTTCGCTTCTTCCATCCAAAAAAATCTCATCATAATTGTAAATATTCATTCAAGCTTTGTCCCATTCAGTGCCATTCCCCAGCAGAGTAGATTTATTTGTGTTTTTCACCCCATATCAATCCTTTTTCCAAGCTTTGTTTGAAGGAGCAGTTCCAGAGGTAAACATATTCCCCCATCAATTACAAAAGAAGTCAAGCTGTTTCTTTTACAAGTTCTTACCTTGGTATCCAGACAAATAACATGAATGGCTTTAAAATCTTCCGTGGGTTCTCTCGTTTGCAAGTCCTCAATCACTGCATCGTAAATTCGCTCTTCGAATGCGATCACGACATCGTGCTTTTGTACTGCCGCGGAAGGCGTGTCCTGCCATCTCTGGGGTGCAAGCTGTGCCATAACACAAATTAAGAATGATAAAAATGGCAAAGACGAAAATGAATGGCAATGTTTGATGCAATAAAATTATGACAAATAATAATCGACGAAATTATCTTTCGATCAATGTAATAATATCCACACATACCTTAACAGCAGCACCGCGCTTGCAAAGCTGCAACACGCCATTATGAACAAAGAACGCCGTATCCTCCGGCGTAGCCGACATGGATCGATACATCTCCGCATACGGCGTGCCGAATTTGAATATCCGAGGTTCCATCGCCGATTTGCCGGGCAGGCGAACTTGCGTTCCCGTGCCGTAGGATTCCACTTGCATGCCCGCATTTCCCAAAACGACGTGGGCTTCCATGGACCTGTTGATGTTGGAGGAGCAGACGGTGCCGAAGCACAGTTTGGATGGGGTTCGATGGGCGGATGGCGGGGGCAGGCCCGGTGGCGTGGAGGGACGATGTAACCCGTTCATTATTGTTGTTGTTTTTGTGGAATATCACAGATACTATCAGATAAATCTAGATAAAAAATAATGACATCAGCAAGACCTTGGATCGCCGGTAGATACTACGTACGTATGTACATTTGAAATATCTTTTCTCAGAAAGAGCTCGCGTGAGCACCACATCGAGCACCATTTAGTTAACACACAGACCACGCGCGGCTACTGCGCGGCTAACACGTGGCTAACAGGCTACCTTGCGGCTAAGTATTGGCAACCCTTATTGTACTTAACGTGCGTGTACGTATCGTAGTTAGGTCTTATGCTGTACTTTGTATCGTACGATATATTATGACGTGAAGGCTCGTGATAGCTGCGCTGATACCTAGCTTGTGATGATGTGAAGGGCGTGATTGCACCATTATTCTGCTTAGCGGGAACACCATGGAATCCGTCCATTTTAATTAGTTTATTGTAATGTTTGAAAAATGTTACCAAGTCATTGTGAATTCACCGTCAAAATTACACTCCATAGCATTCCCATTATGGCCATTGCCATGGCCGTTTTTTAGTTCTCATATTATTCCGCCATGACCATGAAATTTCTGGTTTAGTCGGGCGAGAGATACGATAGCCGTTGATGAATCCCCCGAAGATCCGGCCGGCCGAAAGATCTCATACCATCATACAGCCTGCTACGAACAGAATTGTTGCCGTTCTTCCACTATCTCGCCCCGTTTACGATACCTCCACCCTCCACGACAGCATTGCCGCAGTTGCCGCAGTTGCCGCGTTGTAGATAGTAGATATCTTGGACTACCATACGGTTGGACGCTGACGGATCGATTCAAGGATTCAAGATACTATCACCTTCGCCTTCATTCAGTGTTTGGGAGTCGCGCCCATTAAAAACGGCGAATACCAACGTGCGATTGGACCCGTCGTACTATCCCTGCTGCTGCTAGCTGCCCACGATCTACCCTACTTCCAGCAACAAACACGAATCAACCATGGGCAACGATCAATCCACCGTAATCGACGAAGAGCGCAAAATGCTCGAATCCCTCTACCAAATCTCCGAAGGCCGTCTCGACTCCGGCGATCACACCAACATCAATTCCGCCGTAAACGCCGGCACCTCCGCCCCGAACTGCCAACCCTCCCACACCGTCAAGGAAATCGAGGCCGACCGAAAGCGCGGGGAGGCGGAGGAGAAGAGGCGCAAGCAACGGGAGGAGGTGGAGCGAGAGATTCGCGAGGCGGAGCGCTTGGCGGGATTGTTGGATATTAACGATACGCAGCATAGGGCTTATTTGGAGGCGCAGCAGCAGAAGAAGTCGGAGTTGGAGAGGATGGATAGCGCGAGCTTGCAGGGTTCGGGGCAGCAGCAGGGGCAGGGACAGGGGCAGGGGCAAGGGCAGAATAATCCGGAGAAGGGATCGATTGGGAGTTATGTCCAGATGGCCAAGACCGGGTATCAGGAATTGGTGAATGCCATTATTCGGTGAGTTCACTTTTCGCAATTGCATGTTTTTTATCGTATTGTTTTGGATACCGTTGCATGCTTGTTTGGCCTGGTTTGGGGGGATCCAAATATGAACATACAATTATTGTGCAATGACAAAATAGCCACACAAAGCGAGAGGAAACCATCGAGGTTTATGATGAATACAGTTACTTGTCACTACCACAGAATGCATTCATTTTGCTGCTGTTGATAAAATCATCTGTTGCCTTCCTTGTGAAACCAAGGGCTTTCATTCCATTGTTTTTATTGATTTTTTGGAGTCTTGAGTAGCTTCTTCAAAGCCTCTGGTCAAGGCTACTGGATATGTCTGAAGATGGTAGAGTTGACAACGAAAGTGGGGGATTTCACTCTTACACCGATGTGAATAAAGCGCATCTTTTGCTGCTGTCAGATGGATCAACTCTTTTCTTCCCTCTGAAGCCGGGTATATTATTGCATGGTGTTGATGGGGAAATTATCGTTTCTGCTCACTAATTTTTTATATTGTCATCATTTATTCACAAATAGTCCACCACGAGCGCAATACCGCGAGGAGCATCTGGGTCCGCCTGCCTTCTCCTTCTTAGGCAAACGATTCACCCGAACTGACTTCACCCTAATGACGAAACGCGGCCTGAGCCTGCAATGTTCTCATTGGGAACCAGTGGAACGTACTGCAGTACGTATCCCAGTGGTAATTTACATGCACGGAAATGCCAGCGCCAGGGTGGAGGCGTTGCCCCAATTAACTGTGCTGTTGGCGCTTGGGGTGGCAGTGTTTGCTTTTGATTTTGCAGGGAGTGGTAAAAGTGATGGGGATCATGTCACCTTGGGACATTTTGAGAGGGAGGATTTGCTTTGTGTGGTTGCGCATTTGAGGGCTACAGATGTTGTATCGACGATTGCACTTTGGGGACGATCCATGGGTGCAGGTGAGTTATGCAGTTGCCTTGAGTGTTGTTTCCTATTTTGTTGAACTATTGTTCACATCTCATGCGCAACTTTTATCAGTCACGGCCCTACTGCACGGAGATCGCGATCCCAGCATCGCTGGAATGGTTCTAGATTCCCCATTCGCTGATCTCTCTCGCCTCTGCGAGGAACTGGTCGACAAGGCCCGCGAACAAGGGATCAACGTCCCTGGCTTTGTCTCGTCGGTCGCCATACGCATGATTCGTGGGAGCGTTCGGCGACAGGCCGATTTTGACATCAGGGATGTCAGTCCCATATCGCACGTACCCCACTGTTACATTCCTGCCTTATTCGTTGCTGCAGAGAATGATGATTTTATTACCAAATCGCATTCACTGTCCTTGCACGATGCTTACGCAGGAGATGCCAACATGATCGTGGTGGATGGAGATCACAACTCGAACCGACTGCGATTCATGTTTGATTCTGTTAGCATCTTCTTACAGGCGTGTTTGCAAATACCTCCAGAATGGCAATTGCGCATCCATCCATCCATGAACGTGACTGCTCCGCCGTGGCGATATCCCGGGAAGCAAAATCAAAGGAATGCTAGCCCGCCTAGTAATTTGGCGCGGCAAGAGAGATTTATGGTGACATCGCCCACGAGAAAGGACAATGTTGAAGAGGAAGAAGAGCAATTGGGCGATGGCGGCATCGACGTTGCGGAGGAGGCAGCAGCGGCGATTGCAGCTGGGTTAGACTTCGCCGATGACAACAGTGCAGACATCAATGCAGCAAGCATAGATGTCAATAAAATCCCCGATACGCTGGGCATGACGAATGAACGACAAAAGGAAATTCAGGGTTCATTGTTCCGCATGTTGGGGCATGAGAATGATAATAACAACAATAATAGCAATCAAGCACCTGCAATAGGCAGTCCAAAGGTTGGCGAGAATCATGATGGTGCTGCCCTGAATGGTGGTGGGGCGAGTGGTAGCAATGCTCCGTCAAGGGAAGAGGATTTGTAAATAGAATTGTTAATCTCCTTGGGAATAGCTTTATAAGTGAGGAATCATGTTTTGTATTAATACAATTGAGGCGGCTAATAAGGTATCCAATTCGTCGAGTACCGGCCACAGCCACCATATATATTTTCGAAAAGGCACCTTGTTGCTGAATTCCACTGCAAACCTTTTTCGTGTACAATCTAGTATGGTACTTTTGATGCATTTGATATAAGGCGCCCAGTATCCATGCTCCTTTTTGCAGTGGTTAGTTACAATTGTAAAGTGACACTAAATTGCTACAATCTTCTTGGTTGTTGTTTGTTCGACTTGCGCAGAGGAGTTTCTTTGGAAGCAAATAATGGTAAAATGTCTCACAGAAGAAACAATTCAACAGAAGACTAGCCAATGAACATGAGAAAATGTCAGCTCAAGTCAACCTGACCATCTAAACGTTAACAATGAGACCAAAGTAGAGTCTACGTACATATCAACTAAGATTCAATGAATGCAATAATAGCCCGGTCCTCAATCCAACAAAGTGAGAGCCAACTGCCCCCTCTTCTCGTCAATACCCTCCAGTCTAACGCGCACCTGATCACCCGTCGAATATGATTCATGCTCACTCTCCTCACCTTCTTCTGAAAGATCCGAAAAACTGGCAACGCCCACCGGCAAGAGCAAACTGCATTCATCCGCTTCCTTCTCATCGAAGCAAGCTTGAACATAGTACCAATCCCCAGCCTTACTCTTGGCTTTCACGACGCCATCATACTCATTGCCAATCAATTTCTCGATATCCTCGGAACTAATCTGCTTCTCCAGCCGTTCCAAACGCTTGTCTGCCTGCTTCTCCCGCTTCAAATCCTTGGGCTTTTTGTTTTTGATGCTTGGATCGAGGGTTACCATGTACCGTCCCGATTGGGGCGAGACGTTCTTGATATAGACTTGAATCTTATCTCCCGCTTCAATGTCCAACTCGTCTCCTTCTCCTGCCATATCATCGAATCGCAGCATGCCCAAGACTTTGGTAATTCCGCCTCCGTACTTCTTGCCACGCTTACGTCCCACGCCACAGTCTACAAATGCCGCGTCCGAATGGTCACTTACTGCCACAACCGAGGCATCGTACGGCCCATCTCCGACATTCAACGAGTTCAACTCCCGTTCAATACTTGGATCCTCCACCAAAGCCCCCGTACCCTTACGCTTGAACACTCGTGTGGAAGTTCCAAAAGTGCCCGTACCCCCGCGTGCCACGCCCTTGCCCCTTGGATCATCCGCGGTTAATACCAACAACGGGCTCTCGTTATCTCCCTGGGTCTCGTAGGCATATACGAACGCATTGAACTCATCTCCCTGTTGATAACGCTCGGCCGCCTCATCGTAAGGGCTGACGCGTAGGGCGGCACCCAACGGTTCCGTGGTGAATTTGGGCATTTTTCCAATGCTGGACGATAGTCGTACGGAAGATAGCCCGGTATGAATCATCTTTTCATTCTCATCGTCAGTTTCAGGGCGGAATTGGACCATTCCCGCGGAGGCGGAGAAGCTTCTAGCTTGTCTCCTGGTGAGGGACGTAGTCAGCATGAGATTATCGTGCTGAGGCTCCACAAAGGTAGAAATGCCGTATTCGGCCTGTATCCTATCATCAAAAAGAGATTGCAACAGTGATTCCACCGAGTCAAATCCCAATGCGGAAGCACGATCTCTCAAATCACCGGCCAATCTTGCCGGCAGTAGCACCAACGGCTCCACCAGCACTGGCACTCTCCTCTCCAATCTGATGCAGTACCGTCATGACGTTCCAACGCACCATCCATTCGCGTTTCATACCCAATACTGAGCGATGACATCAAGCTCATCCATGATGAAAAGTATAGGATGAATATCTTTGATGAGATTGTCGAGGAGATACCAGACTTCAAAATGTTCCTTGAGTTTCAATTCAAGAACAAAAAGACTGAGTTCATTGCAAAATCAAAAACGAAGTCTGTTCCGTATAGTATGTTGATTGACGAGCTTTTCTGTCCCAAAGATGACGATAACAAAGACAGCACAGTGATCCTTGAAACTGTTGCCAAACTNATCAAAAAGAGATTGCAGCAGTGATTCCACCGAGTCAAATCCCAATGCGGAAGCATGATCTCTCAAATCGCCGCCCAATTTCTGACGATACGCCCTGCCAATCTTGCCGGCAGTAGCACCCACGGCTCCGCCAGCACTGGCACTCTCCTCTCCAATCTGATGCAGTAGCGTCATGACGTTCCAACGGACCATCCATTCGCGATTCATGCCCAATACTGAGCATGGAATTAGGATTGGAGAGGCATTGCGACGGCGCTTTTTCCAGGCTTTGCGGGAGGCGGAGACGTCGCCTATTTGAATTCGCAGGGTCTGGCCTGGTAGGAGAAGGGCCAGCTCTGCGTTATTGGAAGTGTTATCACTGGTGGTGGTGGTGGTGGTGGTGTCGACGTCGCTATCAGCCATGGCCACCGAAAACGCCGCCGATGCAGATGACCGTGTTGCCGCAGACGCAGAGAAGCTAGTGCATGATGATGGATTGGTGAATGCAAGCGCCCCGTTGTGATCGTACGCTATGGCAAATGCCAGGATGCAGTGTGAATAGTTTAGCTTCATTGTTGTCGAAGAATGCTATAAGCGGCAGTAAATAATGGCGGTTGGGTAAGAGAGAAAAATGGAGAGCTTGAGAAGCAAAGATGGACCTTGGCTATTGCTATCGTAGCTACGAGAGATAGTGTTGTATACTACGATACCATACCCTATCGTAGCATCGTACCGCCATGGTCGTTGTAGGTCGTTGTCTGCGGCAAAAAGAAGCTTTTCGTGTTGTTGGTTGATAGATCGAAGATGCAGTGAATGATGGCGAGGTGATGGATGTTCCCGCTATTTTGACGGCCAGACCACAAAATATAGATATGAGTCACGGTTACACGAAGGACTTAGTATTTTCACATGAAGTTCATTGGCTAGCTCGTGGCTGACACCACCGCCCCTTGATATCTTCTTTTCGCCCAAAACCAAAAACGAAACAAAACAACGAAAAAGATAGTGGCCATGGCCAAAGCAGAATCAGTAAGCGGCGCACTGGAGCGTCTAAACATCCACGGAGACGATGCAGGCGGAAAGGAGGATGCAGACGCAGGCCCAAGTGTCAGGGTTGCGGACGAAGCACCAGAACCGGCCGCGGAGGTGACAGCAGATGAATCGCCATCATCGCAGATACTAGCTTCGACCATTATCGGCCCGCCCATCCTCATTTGCGATGCATGGTACGGTTTCCCTACGCAAAAGCGCCCAAGGAAAGAACGAATCTATGCAGTCAGCCGACAGCTATCCAATTTTCTAGAGTGGCAATCGGAAGGCCCCAATTCCCAACGAGACTCGTGTCACGTATCTCTGCTTGGTGCCGAAGGAGACGTTCAAGCGGTGCAGGATCGCGTGACGGAACTTGCGAGTAAATCCCAATCTACAACCGGGAAGGAGATGAATGCAGCAAGCTACCAATCCAACATTACCATTCATGAATTCCTCGAGCAGCAACCAAAAGAGAAGTACGATCCAAACGATGGTATTACGGAAGTCGAAGAAGAAGCAGTGTACCTCTCTCCAGATGCATCCTACACCCTGCCATCGACCTCTCCGCCGCCACGCATGGCCATCATCGGCATGCTCATCGATAGACGCATCACCACGGATCGTTCCCGAGTGCGTGCCGAGGAAACATTGAAAATAAAGGCTGCAAAATTACCGTTGGACGAATTGAACGTGAAAGAATTGACTTCTCAGGAGCCGTTGAACGTGGACACGGTCATGGAATTGATGCAACGGTGGTGGTGGAATTGTGATCGAGCGAAGCAGCATTTCGAAAAGGCAGAAAATGGTGGAAGTAAAGTTCCGAGTGATGTTATTTACAAGAAATGTTTCTTGGAGGCGGCGGCATGGGCTATGAAAACGCAGAGGGAACGGCATCCGAATCGAACTGTGCACAATGCTACAAAGAAG
>JALLAS010001148.1:0-10154 GCA_036939415.1 Detonula confervacea
GCCACCCGCCACCTACCCACCCGAGTGCAAAACCTGTCGGGTGCACAACCCTGGTGGTGAGCCGCGTTGAATGAAGTTTACGTCTCGAAGCGGGAATTTGCGTGGGGTCGTTTTTAATATTTATCGCGCGAACGTTATTTTTCGTATTCATCCGTTCCAATAAGAATATGGGGTCGTGACAGCATCGTATATTTAATACGAGAAATTTATTTTTATCTAGCGCGAAATCGAAGTGCATGCCAGGCCGATGACCGCACAATGACCGTACACTGCACTACTCGGATAAGAACAACTTTTAATTATTCTCTAACATTAGAGACATAACAAGTTTCAAAAACTACAAAGTGCACTATATAAAAGTTGTCAATATGATAGAGTACCTAACTTTATGAAAATAGTTCTACTACTCCTAATAAACATTAGGAGTACTCCACAAAATACGAAAAAAGATAGTAGTAGTCTAGATAATAAAAATATCAAACATGATACCGCGTACTGCAGTGTCAATGACCACCACGACCATTGTCACTCACCCAAGCCCGCCCAACGCGACGTCCCGCCCGCCGCCTTTCACTCTGCGCCTTTCACTTTTCACCATTCACGACCAACCCGCGCGCCCTCCATCACCCGGCCGCCCTGCGCTGCGCCTGCGCGCCTCCCCATCATCACCGTTGCATCATCCGCATTGCCCATGACCATGATATTATTTATTGCTGCAATCCGGCCGGCTGTGCAACGCAACAATTAATCCCCGCAATTAATCCCACCCACTCATCAAAAACAACACGATGGAAATGGAACAGCACCACCACCATCATCACCACGGCGACGAGGAGGAGCAAGCGGCCCATCCTCTGCTTTCGTCTTCATCCTCTCATCGCCGAGGAAACGCCTCGTCTTCTTCGTCGATGCACAACATGCCCCAACAACACCAGCAACAGCATAATGGCGACTTTGGCAACTACTATAATAATGGCGATGATTCCTCGTCGATGCATGATGATCATGATCATCACGATGATGATGGTGTGCACGACCACCAACAACAACAACAACAACATCATCCCCTGCACCGACCGCAGCAACAATACAACATGCCCCAAAAGGCCGATCCGCCCAACTTTCGTCCGATCCACAAACGCCGACACTCCTTCTCCAAAAAAAACAATAGCAATAGCAATGGACATCGCTCATCGTCGTCTTATTCCTTCGCGAGCTTCGACGACCATCCCGACGACGAATCCTCGACGTTCGTCAGGGGACGCAACCGACTGCGATGGTGCGGCGCCCGCCTTGCCGCGCATTGTCGCCAATCGTTGGTAATCCGCGGGTACCGAACGAGGAGAAGCGGCAACGGCAACTGCTGCACGGGAAAGGCGGACGCGACCAAACTGGCCTTGTTGGGATTGGCGACTCTGGCATTCGTGTTCATGGAGGCGGGCACGAACGAAAGCGTCTATTATCGCAATGCTTTGGAGGGGAATGCTGCTGCTGCAAGTGCAACTGCAACTGCTACTTCTTGGTCCCGAGGATCGTCGTCGTCGAGCGGCAGTTCCTCGAAAACGGGGCAGCAGCAGCAGGTGCGACGCAGTTCCGGAGGTCATCAGGCCAGGAGTCAGGTCCCCGTTCCGATCGAGTACGCGAATTTCGCGGAGCTGGCGGAGTTTGCGGATGCGGCGACGAGCGTCAGGGCGCATCGCCAGCGGCAGGCGATGCCGGCGGGGCGGCAGGGTCAACAGCAGCAGGTGCCGGAGCAGCAGCAGCAGCAGCAGGGTCAACAGCAGCAGCAGATGATGACGGGGCGGGAGGTGCCGGAGCGGGGAGAGCAAGAAGCGCCGGGGAAGCCGTCGGAGCGGATTATTTTGCACGGCAGGAGATTGGAAGCGGTCTTCGGCAATGCGGAAGATGATAATGGCGTCGGGGATGCGGAGATGCCGATGGAGGAAATTTACAACGACGAGAATGACGGCGTGACTACCGGTGCTATTGTGGAACGGGGAGAAAGGCAAATGCAAGACGTTGCGGGGGAAATAACGATTGCCGAAAATCCCGGAAACGGAATGGAAGGCGTTGGCGGTGAAATGAATGCTGTCGTTCAAGGAATGGGCATCCAGCAAGGAGAGGGACTGCAACAGCAACAGCAGCAGCAACAACAGCAGCCAGGAGCAGAAGATGGAGTTGTTCGGCAAGCGAATAATGACGATCCGGAAGCTGCTGCTGAGGGTAGCATTCCGCAAGCGGAGGAAATGATGCAACAACTGCCGAATGATAATAACGAAGGGGTTCGACAAGCAGCAGGCGTTCCGGCAGCGGAGGGCACGATGCAGCAAGAGGAGGGTACGATACAGCAGCAGCAGCAGCAGCAGCATAACCTAGGAGTAGAAGGAGGAGTTGTTGTTCAGCAAGACAATGACATTCATCAAGCAAACATCATAATGGACGTTGTTCAGGGAGGAGGAGGAGCAAGTAGTTCTTTCGGCCAGCAAGCTGATGATGATGGCAGCCAACAAGCAACGGGCGTGCAGGCGGCAGAGGGCGTGCAGGCGGCAGAGGGCATGCAGCAAGCGGAGGGCATTATGCAGCAAACGGAGGCATTGGCAAATCAGAGAGAAGAAGTGGAACCAATGATGCAACAACAGGCAGGAGGAGGAGGAGGAGGAGGAGGAGATCCACAAGCAGAGGAACTCGGACAAGCACAGGTTCAACTGGAACAATCATTGGAAGGAATTCAGCAAGCGACACAGGGCATGCAGCAGGAAGAAGCAGCAAATGGAGGAGAAGGAGTGGAAGGAGGAATGGGAGTTCAACAACAACAACAACAACAGCAATTAAATCAACAAGAGAACGAGCTTCGACAACAAACATTGGAAGGAATTCAGCAAGCGACACAGGGCATGCAGCAGGAAGAAGCAGCAACAGGAGGAGGAGCAGTGGAAGGTGGAATAGGAGTTCAACAACAACAATTAGATCAACAAGAGAACGAGCTTCAACAAGCAAAGGTTGAACTGGAACAAGCGTTGGAAGACATTCAACAAGCGAAGAAGGGCATTCATCAGGAAGAAGGAGGGATTGGAATTCAACAACAACACCAACAATTAAATCAGCAAGAGAGCGATCTTCGACATGCAAAGGCCGGACTGGAACAAACATTGGAAGAAATTCGCCAAGCGAAGCAGGGCATGCAACAGGAAGAAGGGGCAACGGGAGGGGAAGGAATTGGAATGCAACAACAACAACAACAACAATTATCAGCAGAGGAGCCGGTAATTCAGAAAGAAATTGAAGGAATTCAACGGGCAGAAAAACTTCCTCCTCAACAAGAAGTGGCAGTGAACAACAATGGTATTCTTCGAGAAACACCAGAGGGTGGCCAATTAGGGGTAGAACAAACTATTGACCAAAGGGGTGGTGACATATTATTGAACGACAACAACAACAATGGCAACAACAACCAGGAAATCAATAAGTTCAACAATAACGTGATCGATCAGCAAGACAACAACAACAACAACAACAACAATGTGAACAATGCCATTGACGAATCTTGGGACAGCATTATGCATGGCAATCTTGGTAATTTGGAACTACAGCAAAATCAACAACAAGAGCAAGAGCAATGGAGACAACAGAACAATAACGAACAAGACAATGAGGAAGTGAACCAAATGAACAATGTCATTGAAGACTCTTGGGAGAAGGTGATGCATTCCAATCTGGAGCTAGGACTGCATCCGGATCAACCGCAGCAAGACGGGCAACGTCAAAATCGCATTGAGCGACCAGGGCAGTTTTTGAAGGTCAACCATGTTCCATTTTTCTGGCACAGTGAGTTTGATATGTTGATTCAGCCTAAAATGCCTTTCCTTTAGAATTTTACTGCTTTGCATATTTCACGCCTTCTTGTTCTCATGATGACTATTGTTCCCACATGTCACATAACCTGTTGCGTCGCGTTTTGCACAATATAGTTCCAAGGTCCGGAGGAACGACCCTTTCGACCATCTTAACCAGCTGCCACTCCTTGGTTCAAGCCACATCCTCCTTTACCTCTCCTCCGGTTCATAACCGAGGCAAGGATGTGGGATTTGCCTCACGATTCCGTGATCCAAGTTTGTATGTGGTACGAACGGAGGGAGAGCAGTTTGTCAACGTCGATTTGGACAGCTTGGAAGGCGTGGAAAGAGCTGTGAATGGCAGGTTGATTGAGAAGGAATTGGCGGATGTGGTTGCCGTGCCGGATGTTAGGTTAGGTAGTTTGCTGTTTGGTAATGGACAGGAACATTTGGCAGATGATGGTGATAATGCAAATGATGACGACGACGGAGTCAATAAAGGAGGAGATGGCAGCAACTCCAACAAACAAAGGAAAGAGTACAGCGGTGTAATGTTTGCAATGTTTCGTCATCCAATCGACCGCGCTGTCAGCTGGTTCTACCACAAGCAATCCGTGAAGGATTCCATGCATTACGATCCATCGTTGGAAATCTACTCCTTGGCCGACTGGATCAACTCTCCCTCCTACATCACGGACTACATGGTACGAACCCTTGTAGGCAAGATCGATAGCTGGTCCACTCCCACCGATGGCGGACCATTCCGCCCACCCGTACCATTAACCCACGACGACCTCGACGTCGCCAAAGAAATTCTCCGACGAAAATGTGTAATAGGCCTCTTGGAAGAAAAGAACGAATCCATCCAACGATTTGAACGTTTCTTCGGATGGAATGCCGATGTGCATCGTACCTCCCTCTTTTTATTCGAGGATGAGGAAACGGCGAATGCGGTGCAGGCGGCACGATGGAAGGAAGTAAAGGATGAGGAGTGCGGAGATCAGTTGTTGAATTGGAAGTGGATGAATAAGAATCGGCATCCGTATTTGGAGGAGGGGAGTGTGGCGTATAACTTGTTGGAGACTAAGAATCGGTATGATATTGAGGTGAGTTGGTAATATGCATTGTGTCATATGTCATTGGTACATTTGTGAGTTTTGCTCAATACTAATAATATTTGCTCATCTCGGATCTGGGTGTCATGTATGAAAAACAGTTGTATAATTACGCCGTGCAGCTGTTCGATGAGCAGTTCATACAGCTTGGCTTTGATGATGATGTGATATTCGATGGTCCGGGGGATGATGGGACAGGGAATCCTCCGCCGTAGAATGCNATCCTCCGCCGTAGAATGCTACCATCATCTGAATGAAAGAATGAATGAGAAAGTTTGTTGATACCCTTAAGGCATTGCCGCATGGTTTATGTATGATAGAATCTTGTTGGAACTACCAAATGAATTTACGATTTTGTGTTGCGCAATGTGTCTCATTTGTATTTTGTGAGGAAATGACACCTGTTCCCACACTAGATCCCAGTTCTCTGCTCATCGGTCAGTGCAATCACACCATGAAGGCTTTATTTCAATACATCATGGCAGTAACCGCATGGGAGATACTTTTCATTCACCTTTCGTGCATGGCTTGGATCGAAAAAAAAGTGCTTGATTTTTGACAGATCAAATCAAAAAGATGAATGAAAGAGCTGATGTAAGATGTTGTGCATCTACCCATGCAAGTTATATTACTTGTGCAGTTCCCATCAGCAGCATACTATTGTAGGTAGCTGACACTTGCAATATGCCTAATTATGCCTACAATAACGTTGAGTGTGGTTTGATCAATCGTAGTCAACAGCAACTCGCATCATGGGATTTCTCCAATCATACCTCATAGGCTCAAGTCCATCGTTTCCAACTCCAAGAAATCCTCTATGGATGTGAATAAATCCTTCGCCATTTCCAGAACGTTCATTGCCAGCGTCTATCATGGCACAAGCTGGTCCAGGGATTGAGTTGCAATTCTCATTATTCTCCTCGGATCCTGCATCAAGTCCTGGCTCATCTAAAACTTGGCCAGGCATAACATGAACACCATTCAGTGCAACAAAGCAATCATTTGTATTGATGGCCATAGATGCAATAGTTACCAATGGATAGTCTTCAGAAACAGTGACCCCAATTTCCAAGCTCTCGCCACCAAAATATGGAACTCCCTCACTGAATGATGTCACGCTTCCAACACCCATGGAATTCGTCGTATAGTATTCCACGAGATCCGATGGACTGCCATTCTCAGCTAGAAGTGCAAGGTCCTCAGAGGCTGGCTGGCCTCGGACATATAGTGGCATGGCATCAGTGTTATGAACCATGACAAAGAATGAACCAAAAGGTCTGTAGATTGAGTGGGTGTGAGATAAAAAGTTTAGTGCCACAACTCCGCTAATGTTTGGTTTTTTATAGACTCAAAGATTGAAGACTTACTGGTTGAACGATTCGTTCGTAATGGTCAATTTCAAAGTCTCAGATGATGGTGATTGGGGTGACTTGGGCTTTGACTTGTTCGTCTTGTGCGTCTTGCCCCTCTTCTTCTTTCGCTCACGCATCTGTCTTGATATTTGAGCTTCCCTTCCGTACTGAGTTGCGGTGGCTGTCGTAAATAGGAGTGGGAGTGATACATTGAATGCGAGAAGGATCGAGAGCTTCATGATGGCTGCTTATATTTGATGCTTTTATATTTCTTGTGTTCGAAAATTATGTGATGAGGTATTTGTTGTACAAAGCAAATATCGCCCAGTCATTGGACCTTCTTGGACAGAGGCCTCGCCGCATAAAACTAGAGCCAACATCCTTCACCTTTTGACGAGCCGACCAAGTCAGTCGATGTCTTGATTCGGCCTTTGATTCTGCTCGAGTCAAAGTCTTGATTATTCTCTTGAAAAGCTGGCTATCTTCCAAAACTTCTTTTCAAATCTGAATGCAAAGGATGTAGTATCATGAGACAAACTCGTTTAATAGCGCGAGCAATAATCACAGGTGTTGTGAATATGCATGTATTGTAATGTACGTGGACCCGTCAGTCTTGCCTCTCCACTCTTGACCGACGCCAGATGTCCTACCCAGAGGGAAATTCCGGTTGTCATTCAGCAGTTGTTTGGATACGATGTATGATACTTCCTGAGCAATGAGCAATGAATGCAGTTTCAGTTCGAAGTACGATCTCGAGCTAAATATTAGCATGATTGGCAGTATGGTATCGTACAATGCATACGATCTCCGATCTCATACAATATTGTATCGTGTCATATCATCTATTGTATGGTACGCTATCTAGATACATCACGTGTATGTGGCCTCTTTAGTCTTTTCTCCTTTCCAATCGTGGTACACATACCATACATGCATAAGATATTGTATCGTATCTACATCACATGTGGTCTCTTTGGTCTTTTCATGGCACACGCCGAAAATATCGCCCCCACGAAGACGTGGCAATTGATCTGGAACTAGCATGTATGGTAGCATGTACGAGAAGAATGTTCCAGCACGGTCCCAGCACGGTTCCAGTAGGTTCCAGTAGGTTCCAGTAGATAGATATTGTAACAACAGCTCCCATCTTGAATGAATGAATGAAAGATCATTGTCAATCAATGAATCAATCCATCTTGCATCACATTCATAATATTAAAACATCAATCGCCTTCAACCTATTAAGCTATCAGGATAAGAACAGCATATTGCCATCGGCTATCCGCATTCTATTGGAATCTTCTCACCAGCAGCTCTCATTTGCATAAAACGAAAGTATCGTGAACATCCAGTCTTTGTTGTCACAGAAGCTCAAAAAGTAAAGCATGAAATATTTGTTGCTCAATCTGACTGTCATGATGTGCTTCGTCACCGTCGCAGCCTACAATCAGAATAGCATTGATCCCTCGTTTGCTCCACCTACATTTCAAGAGTGCAAAGATGAAACTTGCGTTGAAAACAACAACACCGGAGCCGTCGATCTTTCAATCCCAACTCGAGGTATCCTCCGCAGCCACGCTGGCTACGCAGTTCAAGACACTGTCGAAGTGTATGACCCCAAGATACTTGACTCACATGCCTTCTTCGCCAAGATCACCAACATCGTACAGTACGGCAACGGCAAGATCAACTTTGAGGTCAAGGCCGACATCCCGTCCCAGAGCCATGACGGTCGGGCTAATGAACATTTCATAATCACAGAGGTTGATGCCTCAAGTGTCAAAGCTGTTGAGACATATGAGTTCAATTCTCCAGTCACTTGTGATTGGAGTGGTGGGCGGTACGGAAGACTGCTCGCTCCGTGCAGGATACTGAGCCACGAAAAGATTAAACACTTCGAACTCTTTAACGTCGTGACATTTATAGGCCATGAATTACACTATCGCCGATTGCCATTGTCAAGGATCCGACAACCTTCAACTTCTTTCTACTGCTGTACTGCCAAATCAATTCAAGCCTGGAATGAGCCCTCCATACAAAACGCCAATTGATGGATCCACTGAACTTTTGAGGGGTGTAGCTGAGATCTATGGAGAGCAGAGCATTCACACTGAACCAGTGATAATCCTGGGGTTCAAGAATGAAACTGACTCTCCTCAGTTTGGCTACTACACGTTAGCCCCCATCTCCGGTACATATCATTCAGGAGTTGCGCAAGAGTTCCTGCACCCATACAAGATATACAAAGATGGTACAAGAGCATACTGCAACGTTGGCGGTATGAAAGATGAGATGGACATTTATCCATGTACGATCCTCTCTCATACCGAACAGGAGGTTGGATATCTCTCTTATACAGTGTCATACTATGCGAACAAGAATGAAGATATGAAGAAACAGTTGAGTGTGTATTATTTAAATCAAGAGGGAAACAAAGAGATGATGATGACAACAGAGCTGTCGTTTGCGAAAATTCATCGTATTCGTAAAGTTGCACGCAACCAATGATACAATCCCAGGGCTGGTGTTGTATAACTATGCCAGATGTGACCGCTCTGTTTCTCGCCTAGTGTACATTATTGTAGAACTAAGCAATGTAGTGGGGAGTTTATTTGCCAACTGTCAGACTTCAGGACTTTCAAGTTTGCACAATAGCGAAGCTGGAACAAATACCTCTATGATCATATAAATATTGTGCCTTTGAATCTTGTGCGTCCGTACTTGCATCAATGCCTTTTGTTGCTGCTCTGCAGGATCTGAGAAGATCTGAGCAAATTATCTTCCGTAAAAACCTAATTAATATTGGTGCATTAAACTTAAGTCGCTAATGGAGCAGGTATGTAGAACTATATGAAGGTTTTCGTTCAAGCCAAATTCATCCAAATATGATAAATACCAATATCCATACAAAGTGACGGCACATTGCTTGAGAGGCTGGCAAAAATTATTCTTCAAAGTGGATATTCAAAAGCTGATTGTCGATTGTCGATCATCATTAAAGGCCTCATCTCGTGGATATTTGACTTTCAAACAATACAAGTGAAAGTATGTAGGTTTATTCATGCCAAAACAGGGCGGATGGCCTCGTACTGGAGACCAGTTTCAGAATGACCGAAGAAACAGGTCTGAGCGGTGCTTGTGAGGGCTGTTCTCACGCACTGTTTACGAGCCAAACGAAGCACCTAGCTTCATCAGGAACCTTTTTCGAGACAAGCTTTGCTTGCAGAAAGACAACAACAAACCAATGCTTAGGAGGTATTTCAAGAAGTTGTTTTGAATAGAAATACAAATCCATTCAAAACTCAGCGTACAATGCTAGATGAGTTGAACCGATCTCAGTTTTGGAATTCGACAAGCAAGCCACAGCTACCGGCACCACTGCAAAGTAATTATAATATAGTTTTAAGTCTAAACTGAGGGTTCCTACTGAAAACGAAGATACGCTGACTCTACTGGCCAGTGATTGTGGACAGGCAAACTGCGGATTTAAATCACAACGGCTTTCTCTGGCATCCTCTCTGGTAACTGAGGTCAGGCTGGGTACACATATTTCAGGTAAATCAAAAACTAATGTTAAAGTTTTTGGTAAACGGCAAACACACTCAACCACCCTCAATAATGATGTCCTTGATTCATATCAAGTTAAGTATGGACCAGAGAATGAACAGCCAATAATCACAACAAAAACAGGTGAACCAACAATACCATTACCATCATCTACATCCTTTCCATCCATCAGCAATCTTGTCACTGCGCCAATTATGAGACACAACAATAGACAATCCTACATAGTCAAAGAAGGGAGGGTGAGGTGCCCTTGACCGAAGGGGTGCGTACTTTAGTACGTACGAGAG
>JALLAS010001149.1:0-10145 GCA_036939415.1 Detonula confervacea
ATAAAGTACCCATTTTCATGTACCCATTATGGGACTTTTGACAAACTCTGATGATATTACCTTGCGGTTTGTCCTTTTGAGCCCTTTCCGCGGCCAGCTTGGCATTTGCCTCCTCCGATGCTTGCTTCCTCTGAGCTCCCGCCTCTGCTGCTTTCTCCGCCGCCTCTTTCTCGGCCTTCTCCGCTACCTCTTTCTTCTTATTTCCTTCCGCGACCTTCTTCATCTTATCTACAGCTAGTTGTTGTTTTGCATAGCTATCTTTGGCCGCCTGATCATTCCGCTGAACAGAGCCTCGATTCGCTCCTTTGCCACGGATGCGTGTTCCATGGGGGAAGGGGAAGGAGTAGATGGTTTGGCAATGGGCATCTTTATGTTTGATGCGCTTGGTTGCATTCCTCTTCCTCACTATCGTCCGGACTCTAAGTTGGTATTGCTTTCTTCTCAACTGAGCTCTCGGTATGAGTAGTTCTTTGTTGGCTTTGTCTGCCGCTCATGAAATTGCTGTCTATGTCGTTTTGCTGGTGTCGCTGTTTCTTCGGCAGGCGCTTCGTACCGCGTTGTTGTTGCTATGTTGTTTGATTGCGCGATTCATTATCTTTGACTGAGTCTCACAAGGGTGCTGCCTCTGTAGTTGCGTTGCTGTTGTTGTTGCCTTGATTTTGTTATTATTGTCTTCGACGAAAGCGCGCAAAGTTGATGCCTCTGTAGTTGTCATGATGTTGTTATTGCCTTGATGTTGTTGTTATTGTCTTCCACTGAAGCTCGCGAAGTTGCGATCTTTGTAGTTGTCTTGTTGTTGTTGTTGCCTTGATGTTGTCGTTATTGGCATGCAGCTTGAATACGCTCTGTCGTCAATTTATGTTCGGCCCTCCTGGCTGCGCCCTGTCATAATTTTCGCAGTATGTTCAGCCTCAGTCACTAAGACTTCCTTTCCTGCTGTTGTAATTTTTGGCGTAGTAGCTATTGTAGATGTCTGCGTAATGGCTGGTGTACCTTTGAGCCTTCATGCGAAGCACCAGCCTCTATTCCGACGGCCTTTGCATGCCATACTGTACACAACAGCCTTCTCTACTCTAATCTGCCCTCAAGCGGTATTGAGTTCTCACTATTGTTCAGCCCAATCCCGTCCTGAGTTCTCACGCTTCTCAAATAGATCTAAGTGAATCCCCGAAATATTCTTTTAGCTAAAAGCAAACTGTGTTACTGATTCCCATTTGTCTTACCCAGTCTTCTCTGGAAAAACTTGACTGGAAAAACTATTATAGCCGGAATCTGAGTAGATGTTCCCATGAGGCTTTGAGTCTAACTTTTGTTGTGCAGCTTTGATTGTGTGTACTTCTTTTTAGATTGTCTCGGCTTTTTCGTTGCCTCTTTTGCGATCACGATGGTTTGCGCTTTGCTTGATGCTTTGTCTCTTTCAACGGTCGCTTGCTTTTGCCTAGCATGATGGCAGCAGCAATGGGATCCAAATGTTCTCGCCTGTTCTCGCGTTGGCGGTGTGCTCTGCTTTGTTGATGATAAGAAGGGTGTTGAAGGCGGCGGCGAGATTGGATGGTTGGGTTTGCTCCGATGGTAGTGCTATTTTCGGGTTTTTGGTGTTGTCAATGCTATTTTTGGTTGAATTCCTCTGTGTAAGTTGGTATGGGTTACGTATGTATGTAGATTATCATGTACTACTTTGTCCTGACTGATCTGAACGAAAAGTAACTGCAACATTACATTGACATTGACATTGTACAGCGCAGCCAGGTGAAGATGTTATTATCCATCAGCTCAAAATGCTAATGCTTTGCAATCAAATAATAGGCATCAAAAGTTCCCAGTCAAGAGGAAATGCTACCTCCAGGGGCATTGCTCTCTACGAACTGAAAAACAAACTGCAAATTCGATGCAATGGACCACTGGATCCAGGGTAATGATGATATTGGCAAAATCGCACCGCCAAGCCGCAACAATGTGCCAGATAAATGAGATGCTGGGGACCTCGCTCACATCATCGCGGCCGAATCCGAACTTAGTCACGACGTATTCAACGATCTCCAATTCGACGACTCCTGGTGGGAAAAGAGGCGCAACCATTACGTGCAGCTGTACCGTTGCGCTGCACAGCTTAACATCCAACCGTGCCTCATGGTACCTCCATCCTGTGCCCACAAGCAGGTTGATGTCGAACTCGAGGGTCAGGCACTAGCAAACCTGCCGTGGCCTCATCTGTGGTGGTTTCACCGGGAATGGTGGGGTGTCGTGGCAGATGCGAGAGAATGCTGCAATACCTGGCCTCCTTGTGAGCTGCTTGGGATGCTGAAGCAGGCAGAGCGGATGATGTTCAAGGGATGGCCTTGCAAATGGCATGCACAGCCTACTGATCTCAGTAATCTCAGGTTCGAAATAGGGGACAGAGTAGAGGCTTGTGTAGAAGGGGCGGGAGGTTGGCAGAGAGGCACAGTTGTATGGCGGAATCACCTATCTAACGGCGACTGCCACCCGTATCAAGTTCTACTTGACGTAGAAATTGCCCACCCAACTCATAGAAAGGAATGCTTGCTCATTTGTGCTGAAGTCAACCATGATTGCTGCATCAAACGGCTCTGTGATGATCCACAAGTTTCTTTTTCAAATGAGCGCTGGAACTACCTACTTTTTAATATCATTTCGAGAGTACTAATTCAGGTTTGGTGGATTATGCCAGATGGCTATGATGTGCTTGATATTGGTAGAGGTCTCAGTGACATAGAGTTGTTAGAAGGACTCAATGTATTGTAGCTGAACGTATGGCTCTGTCAAAATGTGAGATTATTAGCAATCTAGAATTACAGAAGATGAAAGATGATAGATGAAAGACCACATTCGAGCAACGGTAGGGGCAGAGGAGGATTCAGAAATGACGGAGCCAGACGTCCATTATGTTGCACCAGACACAAGGCCTAAACAAGCAAAGAAAAGAGCCAAATCTACTTGGGATCAAATGGAGGAAGAAAATTATGATCCTGCACTTCCTGGTGCAGCTTTGGCAGACTTTTTGAGACTGTTTTTACTGAATAATGAAACATTTCTTGACAAAGACAAGTGCATGCCACTCAGGGACAAGCAAACTTGCGCAGCTTGTGGTAGGGAAAGCAATGGGAAAGAGTTTAACAGATGTGGAAGGTGTCAGACAGTTTCCTACTGCGGTAACGTGTATCAAACGAGTCCCTGGCCAGTCCACAAGCAAACGTGCAAGAAACAGAAGCATCGAATCGACGAGCTAGGTCAAGAATTGGAATGCAGCCGTCCGATGATAAAGGCTGCACTGGAAGCAGTGAACGAGCACACCTATGCAGCTCGTATTGTATGTAAAATTCTGTCATCGCCTGTGCATCTTTGTATGGGGTTCAGTGATCAAGAAATGTGTGACGCGCTCAAATTGCTCTTTTGAGTTGAACTATCTCCATCACACTTGAGACGGATCGCCAAGACTGACAAGCAAATCGCTTCGAAGTTGATGGCATCTCGCAAAAAGTATGCTGCTGAGGAGGCTGATAAACAACAGGCTATGGACCCTATCAAACAATGCTGTGGCGAGGTATGTAATATTTTGATTCCAATATCACCAGCCCTTGGTCTTTTCCGTTGAAATCCGCAGAATGCTGCCCCACAATGCACCAACAGAGAATTAGTTGACAATGCGTAAAGAAAGATAGCAGTCTCGTACAAAAATATTCCGTTATTCTTGCTACTTGTGGATAACTGGTTGGCAACACCAAGGCTTCTCCCGCCTGAATTCTGCCTCATACAGCCAAAGCAGATACAGAAGAGGATGCGCAAGGCAGAAAAGTTGGTTTTCACATGCTGGGTAAAATATTCTCAAGCAGATTTGAAGGTCCTGGGATAGATGATATACTTGATGAAGAGATGGCCGAAATTGCTCGTAAGCGATCTCATACTTTTATGTTTAATCAACGGCGCAAGGAGTTTGGAGAAAATTGGATGAGGCAGCCAGGAATCTGGCTTCCCTGGAATTGCATTTCTGAGGAGCACATGCTTGACTAAACACTACCTAGCACATTATATGAAATGATGATGCTTGGAAAATATGTAGTCTCAGCAATACTCGACAAAGCAATACTTGACATGCTGTGCAGATGCAAATAGCGCCAGGATCTTTTGCATTCCTCTATCTTTAATGGCAATATTTGAGTCCCCTTTTCTATTGCAGTGCACCTTTCATACAAGTGATCTGAACAGTGCATATATCTAGCATTCATCTTGCTTCAAAGTATCCAAGTTTTTAAATGTGAACAACAACTTGTTGATTTTTTTACAAAGACATGCAAAATGTCGCTCTACTTCACAAATAAATATCATTTGAGATCTTTATTTCATCTTCTGCAAATAAATATTACAACAATTATGTTTTTGTAGTCATTCTATCACCTTTCCTAAAATACATTATGTTATGATTCCAGGCTTGTGCTCCATGTCTGTACACTGGTACAAACAAATCAACTAATATTACCAATTGGTTATCCTCCTTGAGTTCCCAACCTCTGATCTAGACCACTCAGCTGCCCTCTCTGGGTTCCTAATTTCTGATCTAGTGCCACTTTTTGCCGGCGTAACTTCAGGCACACTATTAGGTTTACACGCGAACATCTTGTCTAATCCTAATGTACCCAAAATACCGCCACTCTGCTCATTCTGATTCTTCACATCCTCAACGGCCAACCTCAACTCTTCAATCTCCCTCCTCTTCTCATGGAGGGCAGCCCTTTGTTCATGCGTTATATAATCTGCCTCATCGATGATATCCTCGTATCGCTCGCACTGCCGAGAGATGAGGTGGATTTCCTCTTCTCGTTCCTCTAGTGCCGCGCGGAGATGATCTACAATCTCTTCGGCCCTGCAGCGCATTGCGTCTAGGTCGTCGGTGAGATCAGCCTCGGCTTGATGGCGCAGAGCTTCCATTTGTCCGATTTCTACCTCCTTTGCTTGCAATAAGTGACGCTGGGTCTCGACCCTTCTTTGCAGCTCTTCGTTCCTCGCCTCGAGCTCGTCTTGATCGTCTTGGTGGCCCTTCACGCGCTCAGCCAGCCGATTGAGCAAGATCTTGTCCTCGTCTTCTCCTTTCTTTAATTGTTCAACCTCCGCCGTCAGACCATCTACCATATCTTCCAAATCCTCTATCTGCCGAGTCTTCTCCTGATTCTCTCCCATGGAAATGTGCAGCCTCTGTCTCAGCTCGTCCACATCTTGATGTGTCTCTTTTCGGATCATCGACGAGTTTCGATCGAGCTCGTCCATCTTCTTGCGTGATGCGTGAATCTTATCCTTCAGCTTGCGATTCTCCCTTTCCACATCTCGCTGCCGCTCCTCTTGCTTCTTCGTCTCTAATCGGAAATCTGCCTCGCGTGACTTCAGGTGTGACAATAGCTCTTCGTATGCCACATCGAGTTGGATGGGATTGCCCCGAAGGTTCAGTTGATTCTCGAGTTCAGAATTCTCGTGCTTAAGCTGACGTATTTCAGAATCGCGTGCCCGCAAGCGCTCGGTGAGAGAGAAGATGACATCTTCCTTGTTGCAATTGTTGCCGATAGGAGGTGTAGTGTAGCTGTCAAATGATGGCATGGATGGAGCGTATGGTGCCATGATGCCGTCGCCGATTGTTTGATCTTTGGGAGGTGATGATGGTGTCTGATCGTTTGACTATTGCTAATTGCCTGCTGATTGAGATCTATCAAGCAGAGTAATGAGTAGGAGCGAGGGTAGGAGTCTTGTATTAAGTAGGAGGAGAGGAGGAGGTAAAAGTAGGGTGTCTTTCTTGATTACCCGCCCGTGCTTTGATAGAGAGAGGCTTGATGAAGGAAATGAAATTGTGAGATTGTCGCACCGTACTACGATACTCTTACGTCCTACGATACGGTACGAAAGCTAACGGCTAGGCACATAAACAAGAAGGTCTAATTAGGGTCTAATATAGCCTATGATAGACCGCCAAAATCGGCGTTGAGACTAATAATCGTATAATTAGCTACCTGAGAAGAAATGTATGTAGGAACTGAATACAATTTCGCTTGAGATACCCAACCTTCGTATCAATCGTCGCCGACTGAGACAATGGCCGAATTTAGCTTCCCTCCACCCCAAAATCGTCAATCTGGATTCTGATCTGACGAAATCGTCTGCATCTGGATTCTGGATTCTGGATTCTGGACTCTGGACTTGGAATGAGAAGCAAGGTTCACACTTCACACGTCGTGTGAACGGCTGTATCCTTGCATCTTGCTGAGTACATGTCGTGTTGTACAACGCCACCTACCCTATCCAACCAACCCGCCCAACGGTCAATTCAACTCTGATTCAACTGACCCACCAACTATTGACACCAAGCAATAATCATTGTAGCGTTCACTCCAACATTACCATTGACATTGACATTGGCACAGACATTGAATTTGACTTCTGGAACATAATCGATAGATGGGAAACCATACGAAACCATGACGCAAAGAACCCCAACCACCCCCAGATCACTGCCATCCACCCCCAGGATAAGGCATGCGCCTGCCATTAACACCATGAATAATACCATGAACAATATGAACGCCATCACGGCGGCGCAGTTCAATAATGTGGCTGCGAGCTCGACCCAAGAATCTGTCATCGTCGAGCTCACCCGGCGTCTAGCCGAACAGGAGGCCCAAATACGAAGACTCGCTCAGCAGCAGCCAAATGGTGCTGGGTTCAACCCCGACGTATATCATACGCTACTAACCCACTACATGGAGCGCGAGGAAGAGCTACGCCTGGCGAACGCGTCGAATCAGGAGCAGCACAAGAAGCTCAAGGAGATCGAAAAGCTGGTGCGAAATTTACAGGATACTAGCACCCGGGATCGACGCGCCATGAAGGAAAAGGACGAAAAACTCGCAAGATTGGCCAATAAGCAGCAGCACGAGAGCAAGCATATCGATGCCATCGTAGCCGCCAAAGATATCATCAAGAAGAAGGAGACTGAGATTGATTATCTGAATAAAGAAAAAGTGGATTTGATTGTGAAGAAGAAGGAAGCGGCCAAGAGGGAGAAACATCTCAGAGAGGAAATTGCCGGGCATGAAGCTCGAGTGTCAAAGAGCAAGAAGAGGGCAGAAGAACAGGCCACTGCCATGCTTGAGAATGAGGAGAAGATCAAGGGCCACGATGGCGTAGTTGAGAAGAAAGACAAGGAAATCGAAAGCCTGAAGGAAGTATTGAAAAAGAATACACATACAATAGATTCCAAGGATGCGTTGCTCAACATGCAGAGACAGGAGATGGGCAAGCAGGAGGACCTGCTGCAAATGTACGAGACCAAGTTCTTAGCCAAGGACATGGATGTTCCCAAGGTCGTCGCGCGCGCCGACGAGGGCGAACGCCTGTGGTCCAAGATCGAAGAGCGCGAGAAGAAGTTTGCAGGGAAGGAAATCATGATCAGGGTATTGCGTGAGGAGATCATGAACCTACAAGCTGACAAGAAGAGACTTCAGGGCGAGTATGATGAGCTCAAGTCCTCCTTCGAGTTGTGCGATCTCAGGATGAGTGGTACCGGCGACAAGGTCCAGATGAATTGGTTAATGGCCCAGCTGAGGGACACAGTTCAAATGAAGGAAAAGATCATCGAGCTCGAGGAGATCATCAAGGGAGAGGGATACACAGTCAAGGCAAAGGAGGCTGAATACGACTTTAGGAAGATGGAAATTGCCATGACGTTAGAGATGGAGAAGCTCACACAAGCCATCGAGATGCTCAGGTCTCAAACTGCCAAGGGGCAAGACCTCGAGGTTCCAATATTGCTTGGCAAGCTTGAGGAGTGCATCCTCATCTTTGAAGAAGACGCTGCAGATATAAGGCCTGTGAACGATATCATCTCCCATATCCTCACGGCGGCCTCATCGGACCTTAACCAGAGCATGTCGCTGAACTCCAACAATGACAGCATGGATGATGGTATCGACATTGCCCGCGATGGCAGCGTTGACAATGAGTGGGCAGAGAACCCCCTCATCACCACTCGCGACTTCAAGGACCTGATGCATCCTGATCATTTCGTGATCATTACCAGTTTGGTAGAAGGATTCAGTTCGCTGCATCGGGAGGGGTTGTGCATGAGTGCTGCCAATCACGATTATAGCGAAGCATATGATGAGGATGAGGACGAGGAGGATGAGGATGCGGCTTTATTTGAGGACAGAGATGATGTTGTTGCTCCAAGAGGGGCTAATGATTCAGTTGGTGTCGATAAGAAGGATCCACCATCCTCTGTTAAAGCAGAGGGAGCGGAAAGAGGAGGAAGAGGAGCGGGCAAAGGGGGGATGCCTGATTTGCATCTCGAAAGGGTATTTAAGGCCATACAACGGGATGAGGCTGATGAAAATGATTGGCGTACGTGGATTCCACCCGGCAGTCCATGTAGCCACAACACAGCTATGTTTGAATAGGAAAGATGAAGCAACAGTGTTGTCCTGTCTAGAACATTGGGATAATGACACACACACTGTCCATCATGTGCTGATGTCTGAGTAAGAGAGAATCTATGTTGCAAAGATCAGTAACTGCGATAGAGGGAGAGTAGATGGGTTGTACAGATTATTTACTGAGTAAACATGCCCTCTTAATTATCTTTGTTTTCTCTCTCTTGTTCTTATTCTGTTGTAGAGTCTAAGTTTCCAAGTTGCCTAATTGAGGTCACTGCAGTCTTTTGTCTCAATCTTAAAGTGGCCATTGAACTGAATATCCATTGCAGTTGAGTTGGAGGTATTTTTGCACAGGAACAATTGACTGGTAGGCAGAGTTGTTTTTTACTGGGAGAACTGAAAGGATGCTGGAAGGTCCCTGAAACAAGTAGAAACCATTAATAAAATGCCAATTCTGTTATCTCTTCATCATCGCTCCTCAGCCATCTGTGCAGATTGATGACCTCCTTGACCCAGGAGGGCCAGGGGGGCTGGAAGAATGGTTTATTGAAGCCCTGTGTTTATTGTCTGTGGCTATCTCTTAAAGCTTTATTGCCGTTTAGTGATACAGCCAACTGATGCCAGTGCATAGCATAGCCAACAAACAGGCATATCTGGTGCTCAGAACATCAAAGATCTCAGCCAGTATTAAATGTCAACTAGAAATATTCAACTGTGAGCAGAAATGTTAACGTGCAGTCTTCATCATTCCTATCCACTGTGATTGGTCATGGCCCTGGCATTGCTGTCTCCAGATAACATCACCGCTCCCAGCACCCTCGAGCGCTTGGTCAAAGCTGCACGTCCCTTTGGAGCCTGAGGGGGGTAATTTTCTCCCCCTCCTCCTTTTTATGATGAATAGCCTCCGGATCCAATCTCACTGATCCTCCTGGGTTAAGGAGGTCATGAATCTTTAGAGTACAACTGATGATAAAGAAATAAAGGAAATGGCATTGCAGTAGATATTGTAGTGGTTGCTACTAGATATTGTAGTAGCTGATATGATGTATGTACTGTCATTACAACAGCAATAGGTGTTTGTAAACATGATCAGACGTTATAGATAATAAAACATAGACAATTATGTTTTGATAGGCTATGCTAGAAAGAGGAAATGTAGGATCTTATAGAGCAGCTGATTCTTGCTTGATATGTCTATTGTATCTCTTGGTGGACAATGGGTGCTCTAGCCAAGTGCTGACCGGATTTAACCCACCGGGTCTAGCACCGAATTGGATAAATCCAATGGTTGCCATATTTTAAGAAAAGAACAGATGGAGCGGCATTTTCACCCTGATCATATCAAACTAACCTGGTTAGTCTAAATTTTGTATTTACGTCAGATTGACATTTGAAATGCAATGCCCTGCAGTCTTGCTATCTTCGTCCGTTTGACTACAGTTGAGCTCATGCTCCGACTCCTTGATACTGTCAATATCATAGTTTGAGTTATGTCATGGTTGTTGCCATATTTTACTCCCAACCAGTCTTCCACTCCGTAGTGTGATGTATGAGTCAACCCGAATTTTGATGGTATGTTGATTGTTCGAGCACTGTGAGCACTGATTTTGTAGATTTTGTGTACATTGTCAATCATTATCATCTTTTTTCACCTGATAGTACGTGATCAGTGTTCCATATCTTTGGGAGTGAAGTCATCTAGATATATGTGGCGGT